>PVKU01005902.1:0-114199 GCA_004027475.1 Anoura caudifer | reverse complement strand
TTTTTTTTTTTTTTTTTTTTTAAATCACTGTAGCTGCTCAGTGTAACATTTATGAGGGGTCAAAAAAGCAAGCTTGGATGAGAGCTCAGGGTTGAGCCGCACCCTGTGGTGCCCTGGAGCTGAGGAGAATGGGTTAGAGACCGGAGACATTTTGAAGGTAGAGCCAGTAGGACTTGTCCATGGGTTGGAGGTCAGGTGTGAGGAGTCAGCAAACTCAAAGAGGTTTATCATGTGAAAAGTGGAGCCATTTACTAAAATAGGGAAGACTCAGAGTACCACAGGTCTGAACCAGCTACTGAAAATGGAAACGGTGGCATTTGTGTGGTCTACCAGAACCAATAAGGAGAGACAAGGATTGCATCTTGACAGGGTACTTTACTCAGATGCCAGATTCGACAGTGGATCCTAAAATACCCTAAAATCCATCTTAACATCTCATCTCAAGCTGACCTTTATAAGGAGAAGAAAAGGGTAGGTAAGGGTTTTGGATAAAAGGTTAATCAGATAAGAGTTTCAGTGCTCTGGAGATTTTCCTGGTATTTCATTATCTGCTGATCAATAATTCTTTATGTGCATCAGGGACAGACAGACAGTCCCTCCCTGGAGCACAGGGGCTTGTATATCATCTCTACCTCCATGCCTGCAGACCCCCTGGGGCACAAAGGTTGAATTCCTTGTTGACCTCCTAGAGTGATGTACTTTATGCATTCCATTCCCTGGAATAACAGCTTTCCACGTGCATTAATCACTTAAACCTATCACCTATAACTACAGCTAAAATCTTTAACTCTTGAGTTCCCCTAGCACTATGAACTCAAGATGCTTTGAAATAACTGTCAATAGTACTTGGAAGCATTAAAAAAAAAAAGGTTTCAGCCAATTATAAGGACTCTGCAGACTCAGCTTGGTATAAATTATCCACACACTATTCTGTCTAATCATACTGATTGTCCTTAGATATACCAGGGGAAAAGGAAAAGGAAAAAGGAAAGTAAATCTCTTCCCTTCAAAATGCAAAGTCTCATTTCCCTCCCCTTGAATGTGGGTTGAATTTATTAATGATTTGCATAAATGTGGTGAGAGTGTTGATGTGTGACATTTGCGAATAGTTCATCAAAGGCATTACGGCTTCCTCCTTGCTCTCTCCTGGGTCACTCACTCTGGAGGATGCCAGCTGCCATGCCAGGAGGACACTCATGCATTCTACAGAGAAGCCAACATGGCAAGGACCTGAGACCTCCTGAAAAGAGTGCGCACTAATTTGCCTCATGTGTGAGTGAAAAAGACCCTCCAGCCCTAGGTAAACCTTCAGATAACTTCGACCCCTGCCAATATCTGGACTCCACAAGAGACCCTGAGCCAGTGGCTCCTGAACTCTTGAACACGGACATGGTGTGAGATGATAAATGTTTATTGCTTGAGCCACTCAATTTTGGGGTAATTGGCTATTCATCACTTGACAACTAATACATTTGTCCTTTGTCTCTCACTTAAAAGATCCACATTGGAACCCATACATTCTGATTCTGAAGTCTGCAATATTTTCAAGAAGCTGATCTTGAAAAAAAAAAAAAAAGAATGTTTAGAATTAAAATCAATATTAGTATTTTTATGACTGGGGCTACGTGTCAAAATTTTCTTCTAACAACCTAGTTATTTTACTGACTTAATGTCCAAACATTTGGGTACTTTCAAGTATTTTATTGTCTCAAACTATTTCCAAATATGCAAATATTAGTATCACAGAAGTACAGCCATCAGGTGGATCAAGATGAATGAGTGCACAGGCCACCGAAGGGAAAGAAGTCTGGCCAATGAAAATGAGCTCTGCACTGAGTCCAGGCCCTGTTTTGTGGTTTCTGTTGTTTTTGGCTCTGTCTAGGAACTGGATTATTGCTCTTCATACCACTGGGAGGCCTGCGGCTCAACCTCTGACCCAAGTTATCACAGAGGATGGGGAAACACAAACTGAAAGTTATAACCATTTTCTTCATGTTCTGCACAGAGATAGCCAGACAGTTAATCACAACTGAGAGATTACAATTTTCTAATCTACCCTTACAAAGGGAACCACAGAAGAGGAAGTAGCAACCTTTTCGAGCTTGCAGGACTTCAGGTTTCAGGTGAGACCTGAACACTGCTGGCCCTTAGGGGCCACAGACGCTGGGGGACTGAGTGACTACTGACACGTTTATTATTTTGTAGTGAGAGGGATGACTTTGATGATCTCTGCCACTCCGATCAGAAGGAGAAAAGTCTGATGGCCATGGCAGAAACCACACCTACCACTGACTCTGATGGCCATGGCAGAAACCACACCTACCACTGACGCTCAGCTCTCTCTTACTGGCCTCCAGCAAAAAAGTCTGAGCAATGTAGTGCTTGGAGCTTATTTTAATGCAGAGACAACAACCTCTTGTTTAATGGTAAACAAAGCCCTGGGTGAGGGAAAAAAGGTGAAATTAAAAAAAAAATCACTCTCAACAAAGATGCCTTTTTTAAAATTTCATTTAAAAATGTTCTTATGGGTTTTTGTAATTCCTAGAAATTAATCATTTCACTATTTAGTGACAAAACACTTAAAATTTGAAGTCGAACAATATAGCTCTCCTCTTTGTGCAAGACATTGATTTCCTCTATCTCAAGAGGGAACAACTATAATTTTAAACCCACTGATGACATTTTCATTCTTTATGTTTCATTTTTTTCTTTGGACTTTACCCCATTAAATTAAATATCTTAAAGGTAAGGTCTGAATTCTGAAGACAAATCAAGCATGTAATCCAACAAATCTCTAATAAGAAAAAGAATACTAGGGTTTGAGATTGTTTCTAGGTCCCTGCCACATGAATCAATTTTTCAGGTCTTGTTTAAAATTAAGTTTGAGTATCTATTACTTATCATTTAGCAAATGTGAACTGGTTAGGGATTACTCCCATAACTAATGCTGATTTTCACATCGTAATGGCTCATCCAAGGAAGAACTTTTGTTACTTTGGGTCCAGTAAGCAGTGTGGTGTCCATTTGACAAATGATAGCTTGTGCCGACCCCTTTTCCTAGGCTTCTACTGCTTCCCTAGCACATTTCCGTTGTATGAATAAACACAAATAAATACATAATCACTAGATTGAAAAGACATGACCATAATGATGATGAAGTTTCTATTCAAGGATGGCCATGATCTCATAATTTTATGTTGGAACAGCTGTTTAAGAGAGAAAAAAAAAAAAAGACAACAAAACCAAATAAATTATTTTTGTATTATCTTATAAAATAAGTTTTAGATTATAATGATTTTTTTTAATTTCTAAAAGGATAAATAGCATGAACAGGAAATAAATATCTTTTCTTTCAGGGTATTGTTAAGTGAGTCCTACAAAATCTCTCCAGGTAGGGGGGATTTACATTTTTCATGTCTCTTTTTAATTAAAAATTACATTCTTGAGGAATTAAGTGGAGAAAACCCTGTAATGCACACCACTCTTAATGCCCCAAAGAACCGAGTCCCTTAAGGTCTGAAAATTCCAAAGTTAACCATCTTATGCTAACAAATGTTCATTTGCCTCATTAATCATATATACCATTTTCTTTTACTTTTTCTTTTAAATTAAGATTAAACACTGAGCTTTAACTGCTTATCTGTTTCAGAATATTGCACGACAATTTTAATGTCTAGCATGGTACCTGGCACGCACTGGCTGCTCATTTAAATGCTTGTTGAATAATACGAGTGAATGAATGATCTGACGAATAAATGCATTGGATCTGAAAATGGAAACCTTACAAAACATTCGTCATGAGCTTTTCAGTTCTCGTATTTGAAACAAGTTCCTTAGAGAATTGGGATAACTTTGCATTTATTGTTTCATCTTATCGAGTCCACATCCTCCCCCTTCACGATGAGCAGGTCTTGGTGAGGCTGAGCCCCAGAGCCTGGACGTGTGAAGGCTGGCCGTTCTATTGCTGGGTTTCCACCTTACAAGCAGGCTGGACAAGGTCAAGAGCAAAAATTTCTCTTCCACCCGCACTCTCCTTCTCAAACCTGTCAAGGAATGACTGACATAAAGCAGAACCTACTGTTTCTCACTCTCTACTGGGGGTCTGTGAGGAGCTTTGGTTGTAAGTTTGGTGGATGAGAACAGGATTAACGAAGACAAACCAGGACTCATTTGCCAGGTTGCTGCCTGTTCCAACTCACGATGAACTGTGACCAGGTCCTTTCAAATGACTGATACTATGTTTTTACAGTAAAAATCAAAAGAGGGAACAAATGAAGTAGTTGTATTTCACAACTTCAGAAGAGGGTGAATTCTTCTGTTTGCAAATCTCCGTTTCCTGAAGGAGATGAGAGTTTCTCTGCACTGGGGCTAGCATTTTAATAACAGGGCAGGCTCATTCAAGGATTTTCTCGTCAGAGCTCCCTTCCTTTTTGTAGTCAGACATACAGAGAGCATTTAAGGGATCTGCTGGTCAAGGGCATAGGAAATATTTTCTTGGCGTACGTTTTACCAGCACCCTAGGGGACAAATATCAATTCCAAGTTCCATCTTGCATCCATTAAAATGCACTTAATCACTTAAAGCTCAGGTCACGTGGCCCAGAAATTGTGGGTCAGATATAACGTCTGGTTATCTCCCAGGAGTGCCACTTAAATGGAGCAGAATGTGAACACTGCCCTCTGGTGTTGTGCGAGACAGAGGCTCGCTCTCTGAGAACCCCTTGCATGTGCACCCACAAATCAGAGGGCCTTCTGCTACTCTTGAAAGAGTCTTATGACTTGCTGACATAGAGCAATGACTCCACGAATCTGAACTACGGTTCTTGAAACAAAATCACTAAAAGAAGAAAAGAGATAGACAAAAGATAAATATATAAGTCATAGGAGAAATTTAAGTTCACTTGAAATGTATTTTTTTGCCGGTGTTACATTGGAATTTATTCCCAAGTCTGTAACAGGTAAATTAACAAATTATCTGAATTAAAAAATATATCCACAATTTGTGCTTAAAAACTTTCATGGACATATCAACATTACATATTTTGAAAAGCTTCACCTAAGAGCATCAAGAAATGCTATTTACGAACTTAGCTTAATATTAGAGCCACTTATTTGAGCTGGCTTTTCTGAGAAGACCACCATGATACTTGAAGAAACTGAAGAATTATGATCTCATGTCCTCCTGGCTCACAAGGAGACTCAAACTGAATGAATTCCACAAACCTTATTAAGTAATTTTATGTCTTACTTAAACTGTATTCCTTTCAGAGCGTACTTTATGGAACACTCACTGGTAAGCTACAAAGAGGAAAAGTTTGCTAAGGTATCCACAGCCCTTTAAAACAATTTGAAAACACTGAGTGAGGAGAAAGGAGACAGAGTAAAATGTAAACATCCAGAGCAAGTTTTCCTCCTTTCTGGAAACTGCGATGGAGCTAAAGAGTAGAGAGCAGAGAAGGGTCACAGGCAGGAGGCGTGAGTATGGCTGTAAGTCTCAGGGACAGAGAATTGCTTGAGTGATGCTTCAGTCAACTTGCCTAATACATTTCTGACTCAAGAACAATCCTCTTTCTCTCTCTCTTCTACCACCACTTTTTGTCTTTATTTTCTTGTGTCTTTATTTTTTCACCAGAGGATCTATAGGGAAAGAGGAAGAAAAAAAATCTCTAAAATAAAAGCATTGAAAAGAAAAGAAGTCTAAAATTAGAGAAGTTGTTGGCAAAGGTATACCCATACACCACACTCAGTTATCTTCCAAACATAACCAACCTCTTTTTAACTTGGTCAAGTACAGAAGGAAAATGTTTCACATCATAAATTACATCTTGAATCTTATTTCAACTCAGGCTTTATCTGTCAACACCCTCTAAAGCACTTAATCACTTATTAGCATTTGGCATGTCTGTTCAAAAACAGTTAACTATAGCATATTAGCCACACAGAGATAACCTTATATGGTTTTCTTTGTGAGGTGAAGAACATGGGGTCTTGGCCCCAAAACAGCAGGGCCTTGGCTATTGCATCCTCTGGCACAGCTATGGAAATATCTTTGGTCTTGAAAAACTCATTTAAAGTGAACAAAGGAAAAATGTGAAGCCTTTGATATGGAAGGCTTACCATACTGAAAGAAACATTTCCTTAACATTTTAAGAGGCTTAGATTTATGGAGTGACCAACCTGTAGATCAAAGACAAACACAAGGTGTACCACGGAGTTAACCTAAGGAGACTTGCAGTGCCTGAGGCCAAGTCTTTGCCGACCATTTTGTCATGGGAATCCATGTGTGAAGCCATAAGTTGGAAAAATGAAGTCTCGAGTTTCTGGATTATTTGAATTCTGTTATTGTCCTGTTATTTACTTATGACCACTATCCTCATACAGAAAGGGGAACACACTTCCCACCTTCTTTATTCATCTGAACAGTTATAAAAATCTAAGTTAGAGAAGTCCCACGCCTCATGTATAATACCTCTTGTCAGTGCATGCTTGACTACTGTTCCTGTTGCAGGCACTATGTGAGGTCGGCAGGGCTGTCTTCTTTGAATTAAGAGAGTTGAGGTCATTCAAAGGAACAGCCTTTCTTTTCATTAGTACTTTTCAAATTTAAATATGCTCAATTTGTTCTGATTAAAATTTTTTTTTTGCTTTAAATAAGTGAATCTCAAAGGTATCTTGTGTTCCCCCCTGTCCAGTGTGGCTCAGTTGGTTGGGCGTCATCCTGCAAAGTGAAGGGTCACTGGTTCGACTCCCGGGCAGGGTGCAGGCCTGGGTACTGGTTCCATCACCAGCTGGGGTGTGTACAAGAGGCAACCATCAATGTTTCTCGCATCGATGTTTCTCTCCTTCTCTTTCTCCCTCCCTTCCCCTCTCTCTAAAAATAAATAAATAAAATCTTTTAAAAAAGGTATTTAGTTTCCATTTTAGGTTCAAAACTATTCTGCTGCTAAATATCACAAGATATTAATAAAATATTAGTAAAATATCTCACTTACTTAACTGGCAGTGGAAACGGTATTATTATCCTGGAAGAAATTAGACTCTCCTACCGAATGACACCGTTGCTTCTGTTTACTAGTTGAAAAATTATAACTTCAAAAGTTCAATTTGATGGTTTTTCCATTAACTTTTACCTCTAACTTATGAAACTAGTTAATTATACACAAATGTGTTAAGGACTACAGGCAGGCCAAGATCAAATAGTGAGAAAGGTGACTTTGTTCCGAGAGAGTTTTATGTCACAAAGAGAAAATATCTGATTACCTGCCAAGGTCACTTGACTCCACACTCATTTGTGGGCTCAGTGAAGCAGTTCCACATTTTGACCCGCCAGCATTTTAATGATAGACATAGCCCTTCCTTAACTACTTAAACGTTAAAGATCAGCAGTTTTGCCTCTCGGAGCTATGAAGGCAGCCTCTTGCCTCTCATACGAGCCTACAGAGTCTTAACAGCAAAGCCATCTGCAGGCACTCCATTGGGTCACCAGTTTAATTTTCAATAAACTCTCCATAACCACTGAAACTGATTACACTCAGATCCTTATCAAACTAATGTCCGTAGGAATATCTACCTTATCGGCTTACAAGCATATTTGTTTTCAAAAGCAATTTGCTTACACATGAAGGGAGCTATATTTGAAAATTAACTCTATTAACTCAGCCATGTAAATGTAGCACAAAGAGAGAGAAATTGTTGAATAAAATTCACAAATAACTTACAAATGCATTATTTGCTTAAGAAACTATAGCTTCTGGAGAAGTTAAATTAAGTTAAAGAAATTTTAATTTTAACCTGCAACCAGTACGTGACGAATATCACTGCTATGCCAAACTAAGACGAAGCCGCTAACCAACCAACTAATAATATGAAAACATCCACAGCATCCACAAGTGCACCCAGCTCTTCTGCTTCCCACACAGATTTGATGTTGGTTCTAACTTAGGGGTCAGATACGCTCTCAAGGCAACAAACATCTACATTACCCCATTCATTTTAGTCCACACAGAAAGGACACACACCAGCAGCCTGAGAATAAGGAGAGATGCATCCTCACATCAAAGACTGTGTATGTACCTGGCTTTTGGGTCAGGTACATGTACAGACCATGTAAACATTGGCATAGGTAAATTAGAGATGGACATCAATACATGTGTATCTCCATGGAGATGTTATATCAAATAGCGATTCAAACTAGGAGTACAACAACTTTGAAGCACGATATGACAATATCTATCAGAATTACAAGTGCACATGTCCTTTATTACTGGAACAGTCATTCTAGTTCCAGAATTTTACTCTTCAGATAGAGTCACACATGTGTACAAAGCCGTATGTACAGAGACATATTTGTAGTCATGTCTATAATGGTAAAAGCTGAGAGAAAAACCTAGACAAATTTCCATTCTTATTCATACACATGCCCCCCATCCAATTTATTTACTTACTATTTGCCAGGCACTATACCAAATGATCTTTACCTATCTACTTATGCATCTATTATATATTTATATGTGTGTGTAATATTATATATCTACATATAATTATATGTATAATTATGCATATAATTATACATCTACATACAATATATAATAGATTATATATTATATGTACATATATGTATATGTATAGTTAATATATTAGATGTATAATTATATATCTGCATATATAATATATAATATGTGCGATATTATATATCTATTGTCTATATAGGATATTATATGTAACATTCTTTTTGGATGATTGCATTTTTCATTTTTCCTCTGGGACGTCTTATGCAAGATAATATGTAATAACCCTGATGTGTGCTGCTGAGGAGGATAAATGAGGCTTTTATTTTGGGAATATTTCCATGAATATTCGTGCCAAACGTCCTAGAGTACCTCTCTGGCCTTCAACACAGGATTTCCTCCCGGACACAGGCGACCTGGTGAGAGGACCGCCTACCGCTACCTACAAGCTTCCAGAGTCCCAGCTCCCTGGGAGAGTCGGTGCGGAGCAGACGCATTTCCTGAGGTCTGTCAGCCCCTCGCAGCAGCGCACCCTTGCGGGGTCCTGTCCTGTTCCACAGCGGTATCAAGGACTATGGCTTCCAGCAAGGTTTATGGCATTTTGTGGTTGCCCACTTCGCTGAACTCTAGATTTACTGAGCTCCAGATTAATGGAATACTCTCACACTGACATTTCTCGGCTCCTGGATGTGCCAAAAATTGGTTCAGAG
Organism: Anoura caudifer; assembly: GCA_004027475.1. Classification (NCBI taxonomy): domain Eukaryota; kingdom Metazoa; phylum Chordata; class Mammalia; order Chiroptera; family Phyllostomidae; genus Anoura; species Anoura caudifer. The sequence continues at coordinate 104,983 of PVKU01005902.1, read as the reverse complement.
ATTCTCTGAACCCCCAGAAACTTTGTGTGTGTGCACATTATAATATATTACATATTCATTATAATATACATGTGAATTATATACAATATAGTAATTATATATAATATAAATAATTAACTGGATCCTCAAAGACAGTTGTAGCATCCCACCAAAAAAATGAGAAATCACTAGTTTAGGGATTCAAGTCTCCACTTTAGAATAAATTTGAATGGCATTCATAATTTACTTAAATTACTTTCTGTGAAGTATAATACTTGACTACCCTGAAATTCTAAATCCATTTTTAAAAACTTACTTATATGATGTCACAATCATTTAGCACATTAAATAGCTTTTTAACAAGTCCTAGATTAGGTGTTTTGGAAAATAAAGCCTTTGGTAAATAGCTATTATCAATATTATAAACTCCAGACCATCTGAGGGGAATTTCAGGATACATATTCCAGGCCATTGGAAGGGGATTTCAGGAGATAGAAGTCCTCACATGACTCAAATTAAAACAGAAAATGCTTGCCAAGTATCTCCCTGTGTGGTAGTATGTCACAATTCTGCCCATGTTCTCCGATGCAGCCGTAATGATACTCCAGGTTGGAGAAAGACATGCTGTGTCTGAGCTCACTCACAGTGGGGGGACCGAGAGGACCACAAGTTCTTGGGCTAGATGGCCTGGGTTCAAGTCTTGTTTCCTCACTTTCTAGTGGTGTGACTGGGTAAGGGACTTCACCTCTCCAACATGTGTTTTCTCCATGAAATGGAGGGGGACCACACAAGTTTTGTTGCAGTGATTCAATGAAATAAACCAAGTACCTAGTGCATAATAGATGGTAGCTGGTGTTATTGTTATTTTAGACCTCAAGTGACACCTATTTATGTGTACTGTAAAAGTCAACCATAGGCTACCATGTAAGACTCAATGATGGCAAGCGTAGTGATGAGACCTAATTCTTTCCGATGGATTTATTTTTGACCAATATAGAAGGCTAGATGGCCAGTTGTAATGACTCATTAGTTTGTTTATCTCAGAGGCAAAAACAGGATTAACAGACTATGGTAAATGGCTTCAGGCAAAAAGGATGTAACTCCTTAGGGAAACCCTAAAGGAATTTGGAATGAAAGTAATCTGTGTGCCCTCTTGGAAGTCGAATATTCTTTGGCTTATTGAATGTAATAATTTGATGAGAAGAAGAAAGCAGGCTGGTCCTGGCACAGCTGATTTACATCTTGCCTGAAAGCAGCTCACTGAATACAGAAAGCGTCTCCATGCCAACCCCATACAACCCTTTAGCTGCTGGCTGAATTAGGAAGGTTTCTCACTGGGCTGGACATGTGGGGTGTACTGGGACCTCCCTAAAGGAAGGCTTTACAAAATTCTGTGCCAGCCGAGCGAACTAGATGTAAGCTCCCTTTTGAGAGTGATCTTATTTCATGTATTTTCAAATTTCTCACAAAACCTGGTACTCTGACGTTCTTGAAGTCAGTTTTGATGAATTGAATGGAAATTCCTCTGCCAAACTGGAGTGGTAAGGCTTGGTTTATTTATGGGACTCCTTCAGAAATAAATGGGTCACTTCTGGCCCAAATGGAACTGTGGCTGTATTTAAGGGGCCCAATTCAGCCTGTGCTTCTTCCAGAAAACTTTGAGTTTATAAAGCACCAGTTGTCATGCAGAATTTCAGAATTTCTTCTATTTATCCTCTATTTCTGGAAGTATTTCCTTCTACAACCTGGATTGTAATTGGAATCCCATCTCTGTACCTCAGGAGTCTCTAGAATTGCCTTAAAACATGGCTATTTGGATTAGGATTTTCAGATTCATGAAGGGCAACTTAAAATCATACCTTATGATGATTTCTCCTGCCACAAGATCAAAGCATCCCTTACAAATCTATCCCAACCCTACATCACATTTTTTTTTCTCCTATAGTGAGTCAAGGACTAGCTTTAGACAAATCTGCAAAACACATTTCTATACCCTTATACTTTGGTTCTGTTTTTATGTACCACTTTCTACTGCTGATCATGATGGGGAAGCAGTTTTACATAGTTGCTCAGTTCTTTCAAATTTTCCACCTCTTTCACTTAGGCTAGTTTTTCTTACCACCACAAAACCTCAGTAAGTGGGCACGAGCAGCCTGTTGTAGAGTTGAGCACACTGAGACCCAGAGACACTGGTGTGTCGGACTTCTGAAGCTGTCTGGGGTCCAGTAGTGTGGGGGTTTGTGTCCTGGCCTTGCTCTCCATGCCTGATTTCTCTGATGACCGTGATACTCACACAATAACGTGAGCTACTGAAATCACTCTTTGCAGACCTTTACATTGAGTGCTCTTGGTCTGGTCCATGAAGTAATCTGTGGGGTGCAGCCATCACTTTGGAACCTGACAGATTAGCCTGATTCCTGCCTCCAACTCTTTCTTACTCATTGTGAGACCTTGATTATCCCATTAATCACCTGTAAAGTGCAGTAATATTAACTTGTGGGCTGTCAGAAGGAGTAAACGTACAGTGCTTGGCTCACTGTAGACCAATAAAAAGTATGAAAGATATATTATTTGCATCAGGGAACTGTGCCCTCCTACTTACCAGCCTAGGTCTCTTTCTTCTAGGCCACTTGTTTCCTAAAAATAGATTTCAACTCCTCTACTCCCAGGGTCCTCCAAGAAAATGCTTCTCAAGATTAGTTTGCTTAAGTCACTTAAGTATCTTAAGAGGCAGATTTGATTTAGGGAGCAGTTCTAACAAGCTCAGGTGAAATCAGTCCTGCTTTTGGACCACACTCTGAGCAGAGAGAATGCATCCAGTGAGTTGGACTTAGGGACAAGATTCTCCAGGACCAGTGGTTCTCACACTTCACAATTTATCATAATCACATGGAGGGCTTTTAAAATTAAAAAATATATATGTGTATGTATATATACATATAAATACACACATTACACACACACACACACACACACACACAGTGTCTACCCCAGAGCAGGTCTGAGGTGGGGCCATAAAGTGTCATTTCTAACAGGTTCCCAAGTAATGCTGATGCTGATGCTGGTCTGGGGACCACAATTGTTCTACGTAGCAGGGGCTACTGAAGACCAGAAGGAAATTTGGTTCCAGTGATTACTGACTTTCTCAAGAAAGCTTCCCTCCAAAGGCTTTCCCATTTCCTGCTCCCTAACCAGTCACCCTCCCCTCCTGCGACAGTAGCAGGCGTCCTTTACCTTGTAGACATTGATGGGGATGTCAATGATGATGTGCAGCAGGTCTCCCAGAGCCAGGCTGGCTATCAAGATATTGGGGCCGTTCCGCATGCACTTGTTCTTGTAAATGATTCTCAGCAGTGTGGAGTTTCCGATGATGCCCAGCACGAACACTAGGCAAGACACCACGGTGTTGATGTACTTGAAAGTATCTTTGATCTCGATGGATCCCTCGCACCGGGGAGGGGAGAGAGTGTGAGGCGGGGCTCCAGCCGGCTTCCTTGCATTAGGTATCTGCGGAGGTACTGACGACCAGGGCACGCTGGTATTGGACCTCGTGGGCCAGGAGAGCTTAGACAGGGGCGTCGTTATCTCTCCGGTCCCAAGAAGTGGCAGGGTGGCCCCAGCCATCGGTAATCCCATCTCTTCTCCCTGGACCTCCGCCACGCCGCAGGCAAGGATCAGGGCCACCAGGGCGCGTCCGCAGAAGCTTGGCAGCGGCTGCATGCTGCTGCCTGCTCCAGTGAGCGTCCAGCGGCCTCTCTGCAGCTTTCGCTCTGGAGACCAGCGGCGGAAGGAAGACAGGACACTTGGTCAGCTACCTTAGCCACGCCCCTGCAAACCCGAGCGCAGCGGCGCCTGTATGCTCCGCGCGCGAAAGTAACTGAAGTTTGCGCGCCAGTAAACAGGCCGGTGTGACCCGCCCGCGTCCGTCTGCTGTCCTTCCAGAGCCAGCTTTTTGAATGTTTTTCTCCCCTGCGTCACCCGCAACTCCCACCCCTCAGAGGTAAAGGACCCGCAGTGGGGCGGGACATTCTGAAAGGGGTGTGCCCGGGGGAGAGGGACTGTGTCCAAGGCAAATCTGAGTTCCTTGTTGTGCCGGGAGGAAGCGTAAACGTTCAGGCTCAGAACGCTTGCGACTGGGGAATCAAGGCACCTAGAGGCCAAGCGCCTCTGCGAATCTCTGCATTTCGCTCCCTGGAGAACCCGGACGGTCTATCAGTGCGGGGACTCCTCCTGGTGGGCGACAGCCGCTACTCCACCGCTGCCAGCGCTCAAGTTCCCTGGCGCCCGCAGAAGTGCGCGTGCTGACTTGGAAAATCTTGGAGACTCCTCTGTTCCATCCGACTTGGGAAGACTGCGTTAACAAACTTCTGTCCCCTCCAGGTGGCTTCAACCACTCACACTCCCTCCTTTATTCCAACCTCAATTCGTGTGTCTAAATGGTTTTTTTTTTTTTTAACCCCCAAATTAGTTATCCAAGCTGAAGCCCCAGGGCAAGGTTCAATCACTCATTTTAATTTAACACGAAGCATGTTTACCTCTTGATGGGATGCACCAGGTGCCGAGCGACCAGCGGAGACCTCCTTCCTGGACTCGCTCGGCTAGCCGCTCGGTTCCTCCTGCTCCAGGAGCAGAGGACGCCTCCCCTCTCTCAGCTGCAGGCGGGTCTGGCTCTGATGAAACGCTAGGGAATGCCAGATCGTGTAGCCTACACAGTTTACTCGGGGTCTTCGCTGTCCCTAGACAAGCACTTTTATTCGTTCGTCCCTTCCCCATCAATCACCATGAGTCCTCCCGCGCCTGCCGACCGCGCCGCAACCTTTCCCCTTGGGCAACGCCTGGACAGCATCAGCAGGAGCTGCCGGCCGGCCGGAGAGGGCAGTCAGAGGTCCCTGCGCGTCCTGAGGGGCCGGTTTTTTTTTTTTTTTTTTTGTCAGAGTTCTGAGTTTCTCAAATCACGTGCGTAAACCAAGGTCAAGTTTCTACGCACTCGGTGACGCGCTTGGGCTCCATACATAGAGCCCGGATCTGAATTAAACCTGTTAGCACGGACTTTTACTGCCTAGTGTGACCCACCCCGCACTCCATTAAATACCCCGCGTGATATCTAAGATCTGGTTGCTTTGGGGCGCTGCTCTTTGCTTGCGTTTTAGTTTTGTTCTTCAATTTCGGGTCCACATCGCCCCTAACACGGAAGAGTGCAATGGACCCTTTCTTCCCACGCCCTCTCACCGACCTTTGTGAACCAGGGACTAAAACGTCTCCCTTACTGTCTCCAGCAACGGCTATTTTCTCTTCCTATTCGGTCCTAAAGTGTTATTGTCCCACCATCTCAGGTACCTGATACCTATAGGGAACATAAAAATAATCAGAAAATTGCCGTTCAAACCCAGGATCATATTTGTCAGGCAGAGCCATAAAATAGAGTCTTCCTACGCATTCTTGAACTCACGTTTTGTGGGAGGGGGAGAAACAATAGAGAGTGAGGGTTTTGCTCGAAGGTTGTATGAAACAGAAGTCAGAAATTTAGGCTGTGTGATGCACATCGGATATTACTCTGCTGTCTTCCAGTCAATTGGTTCCATCTGTGAAATTTCAGACCCAGGAGGAACCATTTCATGTAGCAGCTCGCCTGCAGACTAGGTGGCTGGCTCTTGGCTTCATAGCTAGTTAATGGCATAGGCAAGACAAGAATCTTGAATCTTTGACTTCTGTGCAATGTCTTCTGGGATAAGAGCAGTAGAAAGTCAATTTCTATTTTAAAAGATGAACTTTAAGTGTGAAGTATGGTCTAAAGAGCCCAATTAAAAAGTAAGGCGAAAGGAATGAGAAATATGGTCTAGGGTTGTGAGTGCTAATTCCAAATCTGGCTATTTTGAGAGCAGTACTTATTCTCCCTGTCCGGGCGAAAACAAGCTCAACTTTGAATTGCTTCAAAGCTGAGCCAAGTAACAATGTGCTGAGCTATGTAAATGAGGGATTAAAAGGGTGCTCTATAGATTCGTTGGAATATGAATATTTTGCTCAGTTTTAAATTTGCCTTCTTATACAAGCCTTCTTCCCATCATTTGTGGAGACCCTACTGATGGGGCCATTTTTTTCTCCCTCCCTATTCACTCTCCCACCTTCTCAGCCACCTGTACTCGTCTTGCTTCTGTCCAGTCTTGGATGTCTATTCTGAGCCTCGCTGAGATCTCTCTCTTCCCTTTTCCCATAGCACTGGATGACTGTTAATCACAGCCGAGCACTTGATCACATAGAGGCTTTTATGGAGCACTATAGATTTCACATGAATTAATTTCTCTTTCCAGGATAGGAACAGAATCGTATGTTGTTTTGGTACTATCAAAATGCCTGCCATAGGTTGAAGTCAAGACATTTTTTATACATTCAATCATTATATTTTAAGTTATTTAACTTTATTTTAGTAACTCTAGCTATAGGGCTCAAGAACAAAATAAAATAGTTTTAAGGTAAAAATACACTTTTCTCAAAAAGGGATTTTAAAATACAATGTCAGCTACCTATGATAGGGTCCACTACCTACCTACATTAGATGCCTCATTTATAGGATCTCATTTACTCCCTCACAGCAATCTTTGAGTTAGGAATCATTTTTCATGATTTCTTTTCAAATTCTCACCTGAGAACAAGCATATTGATTTTAGAGAGAGGGGAAGAGAGGGAAAGAGAGAGGGAGAGAAACTTCCATCAGTTACCTCTCATACATGCCCTGACCTGGAACTGAACCCACCACCTAGACATGTGCCCTGACTAGGAGTCAAACACACAACCTTTCAGTTTGCAGGATGATGGTGCTCCAATCAACTGAACCACACGAGCCCGGGCATTTTTCATTATTTTATAGGTAGTGAAACCGAGTCTCAGAAATTCACATAAGGTCAAATGGCTAGTTAGTTGTGGGGCTATGATCTGAGGCTAGGATTTGATTATCTGGTATAAAGCACAGAGACTATGCTTTAATTAATTTAATTACATAGAACCTAAATATATATTTTTTTATTTTGAGAAAGCAGAGTTTTAAACATCAATAATATTTCATTGAAGTTTCACCGTAAATTGAGTGAAAATGTAAAGCTAACTATGTGAAAGTTTTATTCTTTGATACTTGTGAATGACTGTAATCAAATCACAAGAAATTGTCTCATTTTCCCCCTTTGTAAAGTGGAAGGAAAGAATTATATGATCTCTAAAGTTACTTCTTGCTCTAACACCGCAGTCTGATAGGCAGATTAACTGATATTGAAGAGCAGAAAAGGGAGAATAGATCTCAGGCCGGACTCTTCCCTTCCTTTTTAATTTCTCTATTCATGCCTTGGGCAATACTAGTACAGGTACAAGGTTTTTCACCTTATGCCTTAAAATCCCCCAATAAACTTTACTTGCAAATTCACCAGCAGTTAAAGTACTGTGTAAATTTTATTTGTAAATAGAAGCAAATGGTTGTGTCAAATTTTAATAACCATTTACTGAAAAATTTTGGGTGTGAGCTAATTAGGCATTTAGCATTTATGAAGGGTTATTTTTTGATGTAGTCAATGTGAACTGCTTTACAAAGTTACTTTTAGAATGACACTTTTTGAAGTGCCCTAGGAGGTGTATGAAAATCCCATGTTGGCTAAGATCGCCCGTCAAAGACAGAAGGGGTGGAGGACAATGTCCCACTATCCCTTTTAAATGCTTGAACTAGAAGGTCTGGAAGACAGGGCTGAATGCACTTCAGAGTTCATTCCTCAAAGAGCTTTGCCATGGGGAGCTCGCCCAAAGCAAACCTTTTCCCCTGGTAAGAGAACAAAGAAAAGCCCTTTTAGCCACACAAAAAAAGCTAATACTTTCAAGTAATCCCCTTGATATGAATGTAGCCTTCGAAATCTACCTTGCATCCTCTAAATCATGAATGTTGAGGGACAAGGTGTGTGAAAGGCACAGAGCAAGTTGCTTCAATTGCTGCTCCACACAGTCCCCTAGGAACGGATCCAATGATCAAATAGTGGTTGAAGTGAGAGCATAAAGATTTAAAGTGACTGCACAAATCAATAGCAAACAGCCTGAGAATTTCTATTGCTTGGATTTTCACCTAGATTAAGTGCTCTTTGGGCCTTATAGTTAAGGATAGTCTTTTTATTCTTTTAACATTAAGATATGATCTTATATATTTAAGTGGACAGGGCACAAGTACACAGTTTGAAGAGTTTTGACAACTGTGGGCATGCCTGTGACCCATACTTCATGAAGCGCTTATGAACATGTATTTATTCTTCTAAAGTTTAAATTTTGAAATTTTTGGATTTGGATATTACTTCTATTAAAATGTTAATGAAGGCATCATTTCTGCTTTAGCAACTTACTTCATACTTATTATCAGCTCTGTCATAATTCATAAATTAGGGGTGTGATAATAAATGAGAGAATCTAAGATCTGAAACTTCATCAATGGTTGCCTGATGGTGCCTATTTCTAGTTCCTGCCTCTAAAGTCATGAAAATTTGATAGGCTTACAGTAACTAGAAATAAGATAGAATTCGTTCTTTTCTGCTTACAGAGTATATGACAAACAGCAAGGCCACACATTCTTTATTCCGTCTGAAAAAGCAGCATAGTTCAGCTGCTCCTACTAGTAGGCCACGGTCTACTTTAATTAAATGATTTAATTAAAGGCTTTGCGCTCCAGTTTATGGCTTAAGTGATTTTTATATTTTTTCTTTGACGTATTTTTTTCTTTTTACACCAACATTGGTTAAATAAAAAAGGAGTATAACCTGGTCTACAACCTCTTTAAAACTGTTCTCAAGAACTCTTTGGCACAACTTCAAAAACGCATCAATATTAGAAATTCCGGTCTAAGCAGGCAATCCAAACTGTGTTTTCTTGCTTTATCGGTGGACAACTACTTATGTACATTATTCTTAGGCTATTCAATCCTAGACAAAATACTGCCATTACTGTATAGTAGAACAATTCAATCATTGGTAAGGTACTTTTTTGAGAGATTGTTATTTTATATGGGATATAATTTATGATGAGTTTATGGATCATCCCTTGTAACTATTTTATTTAAATTTCACTGTTCCTATTTCCATTCTTTTAATATCCTAATGGTGTGTGTAAAGGGGTATGCAATAGTCAAAGGAAGTTAAAAAGAGAAGCTTTGGAATTTAACAATCTATTGTTGAATAAAGAAGAGTTGCTATTTCTTTAAAGAAATAAAAAAGTTTTTGGGGAGTACTAAGTAGAGTATTCTAGGAGGCAAGAGAAAGAATTTCTATAGAAAGAATTTTTTTAAAAGAAAAAGAACTGAATTTAGTCAGTGAGATACTTTTATTTCATCTCCACTAATAGTTAAGATCTGGATTTTAATGAAAATGTTTTCAGTCAAAATTGCCAACATCTTTAAAAAGTGTCCTATCCTTTGAGATCTAGTTCTAGAACAAAACTACATGAACCAAAATATAAAGGGAAATGATGATTTTCCTAAAAGTTTATTTATTGTACACTAGATGAATAATTTGATCTCTAGCCTAATTAACAATAAATAGATGAGAGCTTTGACATAGCTTTGTCAAGGACAGGGGCCGTGGGGGCTTTCAAAGCCATTCCCAATTTCGCAAAGCTGATTCTGGTCACTTCCCTTAGAGATGCATGTGCAGGAAATTGCCTCTTCTCTTTCAGCTTTACTAAGAAGAACAGTTGTCATGACCCATGGACACAGGGATTCTGAAATGGTTTTATCAGCAGTGGATTAGCCAAATGTAATTACTCCCATAATTTTCCTGGAAACGCTTCAGAGACATGCTCCCTACAAGGGCAGCAGGACAGTGTGTGGCTGGCACAGGAGAGGTCACTGCCGAAGGGGTGGGGAGCAAAGTATGGACCAGGCAGGGAGGCAGGATAGACGTGGCGATGGGGAATCTAGAGAGTGGCTAATCCTTTGGGTATGTACACTATTTACTTTTTATTGTGGTAAAAACACATACATAAAATTTATTATCTTAATCATTCTTAAGTGTACAATTCAGTAGTGTCAAATACATCCATATTGTTGTATAACAGATCCCCATAACTTTTTCATCTTACAAAACTGAAATTCTGTACCCATTAAACCCAATAAAAAACAACCTCCCTTCTTCTCCTCCCTTCAGGCTCCGGTAACCACCATTCTACTTTGTTTCTAGGAGTTTTATTTCTTTGGATACATCATATAATTGAAACCATACCATGCTTGTCTTTTTGTGACTGGCTATTTCACTTGGCATAATGTTCTCAAGGTTTATCCATGTTGTAGTATGTGACAGGATTTCCTCCCCTGAGCAATATCCCACAATATTCCATTGTATGTATGTATAGCACTGTAGCTTGTGAATTCATTTATCTGCCCACAGACATTGGGTTGTCTCACTATCTTGGCTATTGTGAATAGTTTTGCAATGAACATGTACTGTAGACTGAATTTTCATGTGACTCCAGAATTCATGTGTTGAAACCTAATCCCCACTGTGATGGTATTTGGAGGTGAGCCTGTGGGAAGTGGAGCCCTTGTGAATGGAATCAATGCCCCTATAAAAGAGGTTTCAGAGAGCTTCCTCACCCCTTCTGCCATTTGGGGTCGTGAAGCAGGAGGATAGCAGACTGAACCAGGAAGGTGGTTCTCACCACACACCAAGTCTGTTGGCCTTGATCTTTGTTTGACTTCCCAGCCTCCAGAACTGTGAGAAACACATTTCAATTGTTTATAAGTTACCAAGTCTATGGTATTTTTGTTCTAGCGGTCCTAACATGGATATGCAAATATCTCTTTGAGACTCTGTTTTTAATTCATTTGGATAAATAGCCAGAAGTAAAATTGCTGGATCATATGGTAGTTCTATTTTTAATTTTTTGAGAAACTTCCCTACTGTTTTCCATAGCAATTGTACCATTTTATAATTACATTATTTAAATTTTAAAGTAAACTAGCTCTCAGAAAATAGTTTATAAAACCATCGAATAGAAAAATGTGAATAGTTAAATTGTAAGATCATGCTATAGCTATTTCTAAATGCATCAGGATTGAAATAGCTGGGTGTTCTTTTTAAAGATTCCCCTCCTCTCATGTCTTACTTTGATAACAAAGAGGTTTCAGCTAAATAAAAGAACAAATAAATAATTTAATTTCTAATGTAAATTGCAGCACCAATCCTTAATGATCCTTCCTTATAGAGCTTACATGAGCAAAGAAAATTGCTGGCTGTGGCAACGGGAAGGTATTTACACGTGGTGTGGTGTGTAGTTGGCTTTGCAATATGCTAGGAGGTCAACACTCCTGTGAAGCCTTACCTCTTCTTTTCCTTGCCACCACCAAAACGCATCCCTTCCCTTTGGCTTCCTGATGTCTGGAATTCCATATTCGAGCTCCTTTTTTAAGAGCAGGTTTTCCTACTGGGGAGATAAAGAGAATCTTCAGGTGGGACAGTGCCAGGAAGAACTGATTTCGCCTTGGAGACTGACAGCGGGCGGGTGACATGAGAATGGTGTTGAAGAACACTGGGGACAGTGGGCACCAAACACCATGCAGGCAGGGAGGATATAGGAGAGGGGATCTGGTGGTGGGCCATGCTGGCTCAGGGTCTCCCACAAGGTGACAACAAGGTGCCACCTAGAACTGTAGTCATCTCAAGGCTTGACTAGAGGAGGACGTGCTTCCAGCTCACTCAGGTGACAGGCTCTAGCTGGCCCACTTCCAAGCCCACACGTGGCTGATGGCAGGTGACAAGTCCTCACCAGTCAGAGATGTCAGTCTCTTGTCACGTTGGCTCCTGTGTAGCACAGCTCACCACCTGGAACTAAATTGGTGAATGCCCAGAGGGCAGAGCAAAAGTGGCTTCAAAATAACATACTTCTCTGAGAAGCTGGTCCAATAATCCATTACCTTGTTAGCTCCTCAATGTCTTCAAGCTAATGAAAATAGACACATATACGATTAACTATCATGTATCTATTATCTATCATGTTCAACAGAAAGATTATTTTAAATGATCTAATTCTCCATTCTGAGTGGTAGAAATCTGGGATTTAAGGATCCCTGTGGGAGCATTGAGTCCTCAGGTTCCTGATCTGCGAGACTGGGCAAGTTCAGAGATTCCCAAGTTGAGATAAGAACGTGGAACTCTTGAACTATGTCCATACTTCTTCTGGGTGGGTGTAAGATCTGGGTAGGCCTGAATTGCACAGGAAGGCTATTAGCAGACTTGTCTAGGGATATGAGGGTTGGGGATGTCTCCGCTGAGGAATTAGGTCAAAGGCAAACAAGGGTGAGGGAGCTCAGACACATTTGAAACAAATTCTTCCTTTTTGATAACAGTGAAGGAGACTAGCTCTGGCATGTGGGTGAATTGGACAAACAAATATTTGATAGAAATTTTTACATGATATTTTTCCAATTCCAAGGAAGTTGACAAAGTGGGTGAATGGTTACTATCACTGGGGTGCTTTGGACAGAAGTTATCCTGAGTAAGACCTGTGACATGTTTAGACTGTAACATTTTTGCCTTTTAGCAACTTTACCCATCCATCCATCCAGATATTCACAATAAATAATTCATCTTTTGAGAGAGTTAAGTATTTATATAAAAATACTGTTACTCAGTTATATTTAATCTTTTATATTCAAGTAAGTGGACCAGCAATTCAATTAATCTTTTACCTTATAAAAATTTGTGGGTAAATAAGGTATCACTTTTATTATGTATACATATATGTACTGAGTATTTATTACTATATTATACTATCATATTTTTTAAAATTGTCATGTTAATCACTTTCTTATGTCAAGAACCAAATGACCAGATTGTTGGTGGTCCTCATTTACCACCAAGAAATATTCTGAGGAAATATTTCATCCTTCTGTTCACCACAGGGTGGTTTTGGTATTGTTACCAAATATTTTGTGTATATATATATTTATGACAGTGTTTTTTGGTGTGTGTAAATTTAACTAGAACAAATATTTTAAGGAACTTTGTTTTCAAAGACAATGACTTTTCTTGAAAATGTCTACTACTGAAGGCATTAATAGTGTGTCGGGCTTAAAATTAGCTCTAAAAACACATTTAAGTGATTTAATCTGAAATATAATGGATTTGCCTGAAAACCAAAAATGACCTTTTTCCTCCAGAATTCCAGGCATCGCACATCTTCTTGGAAATCAGAAGATAACTCTGAGACCAGTGCTGTCCTTACCTGCACTCTGAAAAAGCATGTACCCTAGGGAGAAGACCAAAGGCAAAATATCATGGTCTTAGCAACATTTTCACCAAGATATTAAAGGAGAATTTTCAAAGTGTTTCTTAAAATATTTCTAATGCTTAATTTAACAATAGCAGCCACCCTCTAACTTTTAAATTAATTTCTGTAAGTATCAAATTTACTTAGAGCCTAAGTCAGTACTAAGCAAAAGGCCAATTAGACTCCAAGGTTTGATTTAGTGGTAAGCATTTTCACTTGAAAAACTCAGTTGTATTTAAACATGTATTAGCTTTAAATTTTAGGTTCAGACATTGATGAAGGTCAAAAGTTAGTGTTACTCATTTCTTGTCATTATACTGCTTCTTTCAGCAGATTGCTAGAAGTGACTGATAATGAAAATACTCATGGAAAGGTCTCGTTTGTGTGACATGGACAAATACAACATAGGCCTGATATCAATACTATGAACTGTTTACTATTATTATTATTATTATTTGAATCCTCACCCAAGGATATGTTTACTGATTTGAGAGAGAGGGAGAGAGAAACATCAATGTGAGGGAGAAACATCAATTGGTTGCCTCCCATGAGTGCTCCAATCAGGAATGGAATCAGTAAACTAGGTATGTGCCCTCTCCGGGAATCAAACTTGTAAACTTTTGGTGTATGGGACTATGATCCATCCATCTGAACCACCCAACTCCGGGCTGTTTTGATTACTAGAAATCCTCACAGCATACAAGTGAGAGGACCAAAATATGCAGGATTCCATTTTCCCAAACCATCACAAATATGATTTAAGGGGAAGTGGGGAAGATGAACCCATAAGATCCGGCTATGGTTGGATGTACCTTTTCATCCATACATGTGTGAATATTCTTTGATACTTAAAACTGTTCTATTGGCTTTAGTTTGGTCTTATAATGTAGCTTCTGTCATCTTTAGGTGGCCTTTACTTTCCTAAAAGTACATTAATAGACTTCTCCTTCTGGGGCTAATATTTGCTATTAATTTTCTGGACTCAATATTTATGTATCTTAGTGCAACGAGATATTAATTCTCTAAGTGCTTAAGTAGGCTAGATGTTTGTACAAGACTGATTTGGTCAAGGCACGCAAATTTTCCAAAACCTTCCAGGAAACAACCTTCTTTTAAACCTCTGGACTATACATAAGAGAGCATCCTGCCCCTTTGCAAGCGAGGGGCTTGATCCGGAAAAGTGAAAAGACTACGGACCTTGGCAGCTCTGAGTCCTGGCTACTTGCCTAGCTGAGAAGCTCAGGTGAATCATTTTATCACCCTGTATCTCCTAGATAATAGGGGCAATAAGAATAGTACCTCCTTGAAAAGTTAAATTCTATAAAGTTTCTAAAACTTCAGCAGAAGGCCTGAAATAAAATGACAGTCTAGGAAACATCTGACATTGTTTTTATTAATACATTTTCTGGTTCCTGGAAGGTAAACATTAAGGTGGGTACAGTTATTAGAGTGAACAATGGAGGCTCTTCCGTGAGAGCTTACTTCTAACAGACTTGATGGATTTGTGAATTGATCTTTCAGTCACTAGAATTCATACATGAAGTGTGCTCCCAGTAAGCTATTTTTGGAGAAGAGTATGTAGATAACTGGACCACAATGGTATCGGTTCCACATTTTACTTCAGCATACTTCTTTTTAATTTTATATTTAATATTATTAAACATCTGTAGCATGGTACCACAAATCAGCACAAATGATTTCTCCATTCTTTGGATGTTTATTCTAAAGGAAGACAATAGCTTTGTGATGAAGAAAAAGTTTCAGGTGGGAACTTCCACAGTGGTGGCCACAGACTTTCCACATCACTGCAGATCTGAGACCAAAATCAAGTCGAAACTCTGATAGTTTATAACTTGTTGACTTTTCAAAAGAACATGCACAAAGCTGATTTAAAGCCAGCATGTATTGATTTATCCGTTACATGCCAAAATAGGACTCTTTGAAATTCTGAGATGTTCTTGGAAATGGTGAGACTTGGCTAAACACTTTCAGTGCCTAAACTTCGGGCTTTGAGGATTTTAACACAGACAGCTGGGTCTTGTTATGGGTGCCAGTGGAATTCGCAACACTGTCTATTTCATGACACTTCCATACCTACTTTTACCTTATAAGGTAAAGACTCATCCTCCAAATGTGTATTATACTTAGGCCTATATTTAGCAGCAAAATAATGATTTTTGCAAGCTAAAGAGAAACAGAAATTTAGACCCCAGATGCTGTTTTTGAAAAGCAGCATCTAAATAGTTGCGGTCCGATGTCATGATAATGTTGACTAAGATCACTCCGGCCTGTTTTCCTAAAGCCGTTATATCAAGCCAGATTTCTATTTTTAATACATCTAAACACTTACATACATAATTGGGACCAAAATAAAGTGAAGCTTTAATATTGTAAGGACATTGATGAAGTGGCGAGTTTATATTTAAAGTCATGCCCCCAAATCTGCCTTTCTTCATATTGCTGAGGAATTTCTCAAATTTTATATAACAAGTCACATAAAAAACCTTCTAATCAACCTGCTTATAATTATTAGGATTCAAGAAATTTCCTGACCCAGAGATGTTTCTTCCTCCCTGGGAACAGTTTTGACCACGCAGGGTTGGATCCCATAAGAGACCATTTTTGTCTCTTATGATGACCGAGCCTCCGTGGCCCCAGCTGACTGGTAGGGAGGTGTAAATGTAAGCTGTTCTACCAGTGTCTTTCTCCTAGTTTTGCTGTTGTTATTCTTTTAAGTAGACCAGGAAAGTAGTATTTCATAACCACTATCAAATGGCAGGGCCGGTGTGCAATTAGTATAACGCAGCCAACTAGCCGAAAGGGTGAGGGAGAGCTCTTGTCTTTGAGTCCCTCTGTCCAGGGTTTTGAGATTTAACTATGGCTCTAATTTTTTTAGGGTTGAAATAGTGGAATATCTAAAAAAAGGAAGGTTTTTTGTTTTGGCATCTTTGAAATAGTTATGACCGATACAAAAAGCGTGAGAGTAAGAGTTGCACTATCTAACCTAAAACCGATTCCATCACTTGCCCCTCTTAATCTGAAAGATTATACACCTTACTACTTGATTGTTTATCCATCTCACTCCACTAGACTATAAGCCCGCAAAGGCACAAACTGTTTTTTTCTGGCCCATCGCCATGTTCATTTGCCTAGAACAGTGACAGGCACATGGCAGGCTTTCCGCAAATACTGGTAAGTGAATACATTACCTAAATTTGAAGATGGTAGTCATTAGCACACAGAGCTCTTTTCCAGGAGCAAGAGGGAGGTGTTTATCTCTGTGAAATATTAGTGGATTCAAAAAAATGAGTATGCGTGTGTGTGAACTGGAAAATAAGAGAATTGGATATAGAAACCAGCTTTTCAGTTAGTGATGGATGATTCCTACGACCTGGCTAACCTACATCCTTTATGTCTTTGCTGCCATGAAATTTTTTAGGGAGAACTCTTCCCTACACCCCAAATAGACTAGGCCTTCTAAATGCTTTCTTATTGGAGTAATAATTACATTGCATTGAATTTGCTTATTTGCTTGCCTGCTTTAATGCAGTCTACCATTTCCCCCAAGTGTAACACCATCACCATCGCATTCACCGTTACCACCACCACCATCACTACTGCCACTATCACCACCACCATCATCACCGTCACCATCACCATCAGCTTCACCATCACCATTGCTGTCACCACTTCCAAAGATTGTAGATCCCTTGAAATCAGGGGCCATGTTCATACACAGAAACAGGACAGTTTTTGAACAGATATGCTTAGTTGTGTATCAGAGTTTGAAGTAGAAATATATGTTTAATGTCTCTAAAACTTAAATGAAAAAAATTCCCTTAAGAAATTCTAGGGTTTTTTTTTGGAAAATAAATTACTTGAATTTACTTATTTTGTATTTTAAATGTATGTACATGGTACTGTAATTAATGTAACACAAATTTATTGAAATAAACTGCAATGAATAAAAATGAGAAGCAACCTACTATAACCATTAAAAGTTGGTGAAAATGTGATTTCATTATATCCAACATATGGAATCCTAGTCAATGGTGACTAAATCAAGTAGATCTATATGGGAAGATGTCCACAGTAGTTTATGTGGAAGAACATGCTTCAGAACAGGAGGTATAGCGCTGAATATTTTTATGAAAGGTATATGTCCATGTAGATGTACATGTATATGGGCATATATGTAAAAACATAAAGAAAAATGAAAAACCATACATACCAAGTCATTTATAATAGTTATATTGTGGTTGTGAAGTGTAGAGAAAGCTATGAATTACTCTAACTTTTTAGTTTTAAAAGTATGTGTTACTTAGAATGTACTTTAATTACTCTGCAATTAGTTACTGTGGTAGAACCCACCCCCCATAACTCTGTCTTCTGGTTTTAAATCTGTGTGCAGTGTTTCTCTACATTGTACCAGGGCTGATCTGTGTTACCAAGAGCATATGACAAACTTGTAGTATGTGCCCTCCAAGATTAGGTCATAAAAGACCTTACATCTTCCCTCTTGTCTTTTCTTCTCTCCTCTTCTCCACACTTTGGTCTCTCTTCCTGTCTCATCGCTTGTGAGAGAAGCTGGCTACTACGTTGTGAATATCCCCATGGAGATGCTTCGAAGCTATTCCTACAGAGAAACTGAGGCCTCTGGCCAACAGTCCATGAGGACCCAAGGCCTATTAAAAAGCCATGAGCATGAGCTTGGTAGTGGATCCTGCAGACTCAGTCCAGCTACGAGATGATGACTAAATCTCCAGTCAACACCTTGACAACAGCCTGGTGAGAACCCTGAACCAGAACTACCCAGCTATGCCGCTTCTGGATTCGTGACCTTAGAGACGATGTGCTCTAGTAAGTGTTTGGCATTTAGTTATATATAAAAATCTATAACTAACACAGTTAAGTTAGTGTTTATTAAACAAATGCCTTAATTATATTTGATTTCTCAAAATACATAGATGCATACAAAAATGAGAAAGTAGTTTTGAAAGCCATCGAATTCATAGCAGCTTTATCCATGATGTGTGGTCTCAGTCTACAGATATGAGAAGCAAAACTACTGTCATATGGAAGGTGTGTGTATAATAAGAAATATATTAACATTGTAAGTATAAATATCATTCTTGAGTTAGAAACATTGTAATGGACCATTGTTTATAAAATCGAAGTGATTTTGACTTAGATTCAAAGAAAAGCAACTGCTTTTTGCAAAGTGGTTTATTTTGTACATGGCCATATATAAATATTTATAACGTATAGTCACATGGCCTTCTATATGTGTGTGTTTATATACACTACACACACACATATTTGATATACTAATATAAATTACATTGTTTAAAATTAAACATAAACTAAGGCCTGCACTAAAGTAAAAGTAAAAAAATTACATATCAATATTTGTTTTCTAATTTGGGAGGTATAAGGTTATGTTCAGACAAATCTACCTATTTACAGCTGTTTATTAGATACATAGAAAACCCGGGCACTTTGGACAAACTTTTTCAACTGGGTCACATGACTACATTAACTAGCCAGTGATTCTGATGTGGATGAGGGGAAGAGGCATTTGGTAAACAACAGCAAGAGATCTATACCAGAAAAGAATTCACTGTACAATTATTTAGGGAAACTTCTATCCTGAGAAACTGGCTTTGATCTTGAGGCATGACTGTTCAAGTTACTTTGTTATTTAGGAGAGGGTTTTCTTGATATCTTCTGTTTTAATGTTGAATCGCCCTACATGAGGGGTGGGGGCAGCAGGCAGTGTGTGAAGCATAACTTGCTGATTAGTTTTCAAAATACATTTCATATCTGAGGGAGGAATGGTTTGCCACACTTTTTACTTTTAATTTTTCCTCCATATAATAATTCTCTTCCTTGTTGCTCAAATTCCTAATAGAATTCTTGTTGTATTAAATACAATTCATGCATTCATTTCATTCATTCATTTGTCAAGAAACTTTCGAGTGTCTGTCAGGCCACTAAGAATTTATGCAGCTGTTTCTCATTGGTTACTATTGCTTCACCTGCTTCCTTTCTCATCTTTCTCTCTGTGTCCACTTTATATTGGATCACATGCTCTGCTATTTCGGGCAATCATTTCTTTACTGGGAAAACCCAGCTTTCAAGAAGATTCCACCTGGTTCTAAGTACTTTACATAATCACATTAGAAGGCAAACCTTAAAATAAAACTAAATGCCAGAGGATTCTATCTCGTGGGATAGGTAACTGAAAATGTTCAAGCAAGCAGTTCTGAAGAGCTCCAATTATTATAGTTACCAGTAAACATGCACAGATAAAAGTTTTTGCATGTTTTTTTAAAAAAACATCACTCTCTTGTGTGTGTTTTAGTGAACTTTGGCAAGAGTTCACTAGCCAATGGCCGGATGCAGCCATCCCAGAACCTTTCTTCTTCTGTCTTTGTTTTACTAACATATTCAGTAAACACATGTTAACTATCCACAAGCACAGGAGGGAAAAGCTGAAGCAGGCATGGTCCAGCCTCCTCAGGACCTCACACTGCAGTTCCATTAATCTGTCCTCAGCTGTATCCTCCCGTTTCCGCTCACATTTTATGTTGGACGGCTTCCCTCTCCGTTAGGGGCTTGCAGACCCCCTCAACCATTAGGTTTTGTCATTTCTGGGTTTGACGAGGATGTTATTTCTTACTGTTGGCTACAGGATTTGGGTTCATGTTGACTCGGTGATGCCTTCTTCCAGAACTAAATTCTGTGTATTCTTTGATCCCTTGTTAAAATATGCTGATAAAAAGTCAATCTATTTCCAAGATAATCAGTTTACATGTTGCCAATTATCCTCATGTTTGGGAGCATCTTTATGTTCTATGTTTTAAAATTTTGCTTGGGATTTCTAGATTCTGAAGGGTCTATCTTTATTTTTTTTCACCTGTGGCAGAAATTTGATAAAAATTTGATGCCTTTGATTAGGGCCCACCTTGAAAAGGAGGTGGTATGGACAGGGTCTGATGGGGTCGCCACAGCATTTTAAAAGCTAAATGATATTTGGAAGATTTTGGCCCACTGACAAAGATGTTAATAATCGCACAGATGTGAAAATCCCAGTAATTTTCAGAGGGGGAAGTTTCCTTATCATCTTTGAATTTTATTTTGAGTTCTCAGCACACACACTGTATATGATCTGTGACCCTAAATAAGAGTGTGATTTTTTCAGATAAGAAGTTCAACAACAATAAACTGTTCTCAGCTTATAAAAATTGAAAATAAAATTATTTAAACACCTGAACAGAGAAAACAGAAAATAGCATTCAATAGCATCTCATAAAACAAATCTTTAGCCTTGGCCGGGTGGGTCAGTTGGTTGGAGCATCATCCTGTGCGCCAAAAGTTTGCCCGTTTGATTCCCGGTCAGGGCACATACCTAGGTTTCGGGTTTGATCCTCGGTTGGGGTGTGTACAGGAGGTAACTGATCGGATGTTTCTCTTTCTGTCTCTCTCTTTCTTCCTTCCTCTCTGACTAAAACAATAAACATATCCTCAAGTGAGGAATAAAAAAATGTTTAAATTCCACAAAAATATTTAAGAAGACAAGCATCTGAATATCTGGAACCTGGTCATACTAGCTTATTAATAAGATTTGACTATGATCTATAATCCTTTGGCTGTTGGTAGGCATGGTTTTCATTAACTCACCCTGAAATATGTCTTTGAACCAAATCTTTGTCATAAGTAGGATTTGGGTCACGTCATTAGAGCAATGTAACAGCAAACTCCCTAAAGAATGCTTCCCTTGCTAATACAAGTCACTTATTTTCCTTCTTCAACTGAGTTATTTACATGGATGACAGTTGTTTGAACCACCAGGCATTTGACTATTTGGAAATCTCACTGCTTTCTCAATATCTTCTCTGTCCTTTCCTCTACTACAAGCTGAAAGAAAAAATGAGAGGAAGAACATTATGGGTTTATTTATTCTGGGAGTATAGGATGATTAGAGATGTCTACTGGAGGTGAAGTAATTTCCATGTTATTATTAAATAAGTTAAATTTCCTCTCATCTAATAATTATAATCTCTAGTTAAACAGTAGGCTAGCATAGTCCAAATCATACAAGAACAGCTCTCTTTACTAAAAAGCATTAGCTCACAAACTAATATTTATATACCTGTTTTCTGAAAGACTCAATTCTATTTTTTATATTCAGAGATCAAATAAATCAGAATCAGAATTCAACTGTATAACCAGACATAATTATTTTGGTGAATTGGATTATCAGAAAAATGTGAAGAGAGAGCCAGCTAAGAACAGAGTAGGGTCAGACCCAAAGTGGAGACAGAATTCCTGCATGTCAGAGCTTCAGGGGACCAAAGGTACTGAGTCTGGGAGCAACATTGACATCAAAGACAGTCTTACCTCTCCCCGAATCTTTGTAGCGTGTCTCCCTGCATCTAATTTATTAGGACATACCTACCTGGTGACATGTAGAAAAGATATGAGAAACATCAATCTCTTTTGCTTATTTAACCAGGTTTATTATTTGAATAGTGTCTGTTTATTGCGTGAAATCTCAATGATGTATCATTCACTTAATTTCTGTATTAGTTTATTGAAATCTATTGAAAAAAAAAAAAAAAACCTGTGAAGTAGGTATTTCTCTAGCATTAAAGGTGATACTGAAGCTCAGAGAAGGTAAGTTTGTGCCTGTCACAGTAGTTCAAGTAAGTGAAAGATCAAGAACTTGAGACCAGGTGTGTCTGACGCCAATCCCACACTCTTAGCCAAATGTTCTGATCATGCTGGCACTGACACTTCACGCCAAGGTCCTTCACAGCTTCCCTGTCTGCCACCGCTGACATACTGATGCGAAAAGACAATACAATCAAAACCCAAAATACTGAGTGAAACGTTCCAATGATCGGTGTTGGCTAAAGCAGTTTTTCTTTCAATCCCTTTTTTTTTGACAGAGCTCACTTTTAATGTTTTAAATATACAAATTTAAAGTTCAATTCAAATCTCTTCAAGATTGAAACAAATGAACAAATCATGAAGCATAATGGCTTTTGGAAGACATCCAGTTACAATAAATCTGTCAGGACCTACTAAGGGATATATATCACATTAAAGAAGCAAACTTTGATGTTTTGCCAAGTATTGAAACATGCAAATTTCCCTTGTGCTGCATGTAGTTAAGAAATGTTGATGACAGGGCTATTTTAAAGACTCTGCAAATAGCCTTATTTGGAAATATTTGTTTCTGTAACAACCTTAAGATAATAGCAACTCATAGGTCCATTTCAAAACACCCGGGTATCACATGGATAGGCTGAACTTCAAAATTTAACTTGTGGAACATTTATTCTGGTGGGCAGAGAACTAGACTGGAAACTTGACTTTGGTACTTCTAACTTGTGTGACCTTCAGAAAATTCTAACTTGTGTGACCTTCAGAAAAGTCTAACTTGTGTGACCTTAAGAAAATTTTATTTTCTCTGAGCTTTAATATTATCATTTTGTATTTGTCAAATAATACCTTTTTTCACAAATTGGTTGGGAGGATTGAATGAGATCATGAATAAAAATGCCTTGTCCATTGTAAGTGCTCCATGATGCTTATTTTTTAGAATTGCTATGCAAATTATAAGATAATGCTGCTGAAGGATTTGCACATTGTGAGCACTCAATAAAGGTATCTGACTCTCTTCTCTATACATTCTTTTAAATTATGGTAGCATGTTGGACTTAAAATTCTGATGTACAGACCTGTTCTTATGGAAAGCAAACCACATTGATAGTCACCATTACTACAGCTATCAATTCATTAATTCATTCATGCAAACAAATACTTATTAACTACTATGTTCCAGGCACTATGCTAGGTACTGGGGGTTGAAAGTACAGAAGGGAGATAGATATGATTGTCTCCATAAAAGAGTTTCATTGTAGGTGTGTGAAGGGCAGAAAGAAGGCACGGAGGGGGGAATGATTAAGTCTAACCTTAGAAAGAAGTTTAAAAACTTTTCATAGGGATGGTCACAATGGAGCTGAGATGTAAAGGGTGAGAGATGTTCTCCAGACCAAAAAAAAAAAAAAAAAGGAAAGCAGGAAATTTCAGAAAAATGGACCAGCTAAATAAACTTCCCTGAGATACAAAACCTAGAACATACCCAGGAGACTTTAGCATTAGTATTGCTGGAATGGAGGATGGAGGAGGGGCATTCAGAACAATAAGTTTGGTAAAGTAGACATAAATGTTCATGAAAGTTCTAATACACCAACGTAAGAAGACTGTGTTTACCACTTAGGTGTGGAGAGCATGTGGGTGTCACGGTGAGTGTTATGAGCAGATTAGGCCAGAAAATTTCGTTCAAAGCCAAGTTGATGATGAATTGGGTTTGTGTGTGAAGGGTTAAGTTGTGATGGACAGAGAGAGCTTGGGCAAAAATTGTCCAAGTTCACAATCAACATGAAGCAGTTTTGGCTTCGAATATCCAGGGAGGAGATGGGTAGCGGTATAGGAGGTCATTTATGACCCCACATTTACAGTGTGTGCTCTCAGTATTTGAGTGGAAGGGAATGAGAAGAGGAGCTGGAGGCCATTCTGACATGGGTGCATGTTTAGTGCTGTCATTAGAGAGGCCCAGAAATTTGGGAGGAAAGATGATGAGTCCAATTTGGACCAGTTTAATTTATGGTGCCCGGGAGGTATACATGTGTGATACCTTGTTGAAAATTGGAGTTGTGAGTCTGGGGCTCATGTCTTAGATGCAGACACATGTGTGGGGGTTATCAGCATTCAGTTTCCATGCTCTGATCCAGAGCAGGTGGGAGTGAGAGTAGAAGCTAGTTCACACACGATGGAGAAGGAGTGGCCGAGGAGATAGGAGGGGAGTCAGAGAGGCAGAGGGAAGAGAGTCAAGAAGTGGTCCTAAGGTTCAGCATGGTGGTAATTGAAAAGTCCATTGGATAAATTTTTGCTTTTAAGTCTCCATAGATATACAATTATTTCTAGAAGAAAAATATCCTAGGATAGAAGAGATGGAATCATTAGTTTGTGTATTCTCTGTTCTGAGGAAAATAAATATCTGGAAATGACCAGTATTCACCCTAAAATGCAACTGTTTGAATTGCTGTGATATCTTAATTGGTTAGTCTTTCTTTATGCAATGTCAAAATTATTTTAGCATTTTTAATACCTAGTGTTTAATAACTAGTGTTGTAGTGATTTTACTAATTTCAAATAACTAACATATACAAAATGCCCACAAAATTCTTTCACATTTGCTAGTTTATTTCTCTCACAACAGCCTCATATTTTTTTATAGATGAGGAAGTTTCTTTTAAATAGGTTAAAGGACTGGGCACAGATCATCAGATGTAGTTGAGAAAGCTGGAACGGAAGTGTCTTAGTTCAGTTGCTGTAACGACGTACCATAGACCAGGGGGCTTAGACGCACACATTTATTTCTCACAGCCCTGGAGGCTGGAAGTCTGAGGTTAGGGTGCCAGCATGGCTGGGTTCTGGTGAAAGCTTTCTTCCGGGCTTGCTGATGATCACTTTCTTACCAAATGCTCACTGGTAGGGAGAGAGGGAGGGAAAGGGAATGGAGGCGCTGGTGTCTCTTCCTGTTTTAATCACAGCACTAATCCCAGAACCGGAGCTCTGCCCTCATGAACCGACCTGAACCTAATTACCTACCAAAGTCCCCATCTCCAAATACCAGCACACTGAGGGTCAGGGCTTTAAAAATGGGAATTTGGGCAGGGGGCACAGACGTTCAGTGTATGACAAGAACCATAGTTGTTTAAAAAGAACAACGGTTGTCGGTTATTGAACGCCTTCTGAATCTGGGCAATAGGACAAGAAAAATTATCTTACACTCTGGAATCCATGAGCATGTGATGCATGTTCAATTGATACTTGAAAACCTTGCTAGGAATACGAACATAATTATACAGAATACCATTTTGAGTATAGAATTATAGGGAAAGTTCAGTATTACATTGCAATTTCATAAATATTATAAAGAGAAATAGAAGAATAGAAGGCTTTGTCAATATTTTAATGCAATTTGTCATATAAAGTACTTCATTACTGATAATATTAATAGGAAAAGCTTGAAATAATAATACCTTTTAAGTGTTTACAATAAACCAAATCCTATTTCTGGTGTTCTGTATTAGCTTATTTAATCCTCACAACAACTGTGAGAGATGGCTGATTCCAGATGAGGAATTCAGGAGAAGAGAGATTAAATAACTTGCCCAAGGCTACACAGAGATAAAGCTCTTTTGGAAAAAAGGAAGAAACCTGAGTTTGGAGTCCAGGTGTCATTAGCTACTAGGTTATGCATGCCTCTCAGATATGGCAAACGGGCTTCTAGTAATAGTTTCCCATGTTGGTTAGATCATATTGCACAGATTAATAAGGGTGACAATTTGAATCATTTATTAACAATGTTTACTGCAAATAAAGGTCATATAAAATTATTAGTTTATCCAATCTCAGTAATGACTACATTTACCCATACCTAACATCTAGATAAAAACAAAAATAGCTTTATTTTTTCTGTTAATTGAAGATGTCTAGAAGGTTAACAAGATGCTGACTTGAGTCAGTGAATAAAAGGAAACTGAGGATGGGCATTTTCAAAAACATTGTCATTAAGCAAAATTATTTATTTTCTAAATTATACAAACTTTTTCTTAAGACTCAATTATTCCTAAATTATTTTCTGCTAATTGTATGAGTAATATTAGTTCAGGGAGCATTATGTCTTTGCAAAGATCTGCCTAATATACTATAAATTACTTTTGCTAAGCATAAATGTTCTTCCTTTGATGGAAATGTTTAGACTGCCATTTAAGGGCAACAGCAGTCTAAATAGCTACCAAGTCCCAGCTTAAGCAATTGCTGCCTATTGTCAATGTTACATTCTAGTTAAACACTCTTCTTTCACCTATGAAAGCTACTCTTTGATTTCACTTTTCTGAAAATGTGTACCAGTCTCTCTGTAGAGCAATAGTTTGCTGTGTGGATATAATAATTGAGAACAGTGATTTACCTATGTTTTCTCTATTAAATTATATGTATCTTGTCAGATTAAATATTCACGTAGAACTGCAACCATCTTTAAAACCCAGGGCGGTAAAGAAGTGTGTTGGCATTATCTCCATAACAATGGAGGGTTCTTGTAGGCTCTTGGATTTCATCTTTCTCTTTATCATCCATGGAACTCATCTACTACTTTATGGAAGCTCTTCTTTAGCCTGTTTTAACGTTTCAGGTAAGTATATTAGATAATTTTTACCTGCTTAAGTATCTCATAAAAATTGAATAGTACTGGTTTTATTTTATTTTTTTTTTTAGTATTTATTTATTTATTTTTTAGAGAGAGAGGAAGGGAGGGTGAAAGGGAGCAAGAGAAAAATCAGTGTGAGAGAGAAACATCGATCTGTGGCCTCTCACACACGTACCCCGACAGGAAACGGAACCTGCAGCCCAGGCATGTTCCCTGACCAGGAATCAAACTGGGACTTTGTTTT
The DNA here is from genome assembly GCA_004027475.1 of Anoura caudifer. Taxonomy (NCBI): domain Eukaryota; kingdom Metazoa; phylum Chordata; class Mammalia; order Chiroptera; family Phyllostomidae; genus Anoura; species Anoura caudifer. Next base: position 78,194 of record PVKU01005902.1, on the reverse strand, counting down.
TTGTTGAACAATGTCCAACCAACTAAGCTGAGCTCGCCAGGGCAAAAAAAGTAGCACTGCTTTTGATTTCAATCAAACTCAAAGGACGTTCCCTAGTTTTTTTGTTCTAAAATTTAGTTACTTAGCCACATTTGCTCTGTTCAATAAATTAATGATTTCATACATTTTTATCTTTTATCTGAATCCATTCATCTAATCTGTTGCCTAGAACAGGCGCCATTCCTATCAACTCTGAGCCTATATAACTTGATGAGCTTTAGTGAATCACTGCTCCAGCACAAACTTAAGTTCCTCCCTTCATGCACTAGATTGACTGATTTCTACAATGTATGGGGCACCATATATAAGCTACATGTTAAAAGAAATTAGCGATCCCTAACTAAAGGAGATAAAGTAGATGAACCTAAATTTAGGTAAAGTAAAGAGTATGGCACAAGCATAGTAGAAGTATAAACAAAGGGTTGTGTAGGTCAAAGACAGAAATGCACATAGAGTTGAATAGATTTATGAAATTGTTTTCATGAATTAAAATATGAACAGGATTTGAAAAGGCAGAGTGGAGAGCATAGAATTTCCAGGCAGTGGAAGAAGCACAAATAAGTTGCCAAGGCATATTTTAATGAAGAGTAAGTCATCCACTTTACCTAGTTATTAGAGGATTGGTACTTGCAAATTGGAACCAATCTCAGAAGCTAGGATGAATTAAGCCTAACTACTAGGATGTTGGACTAGATTGAAAAAGCCACAAATAAAATACTTTTGCTATAACTACCCAGGGTAAAGAAGTAGAAAAGTTGGTAGGCTAAGGGTTGTATTTTAGTATAAAAAGGTTAAGTGTGAGATCTTGGAGGGGTACAACAATTGAAAGACTGAGTGAACACCTTGGATGTTCTATGAACCCAATGTCCTTGGTCTTAGAACACAGGATTAGTTGGATTACAACTGGGGGTGTGGTAGTGCTGCTCTGTATGGGTACTTTGGGTCTCAAGGATTTATGATTTATTGACTTTTGTGTGTGTGTGTGTGTGTTATGTTCTTGTACACCGGATTTTAATTTTACATTTGAAAATCTATAGTTTTTTTTAAGATCTGATTTTTAAGGAGAGGAGAGGGGAGAGAGAAAGAGGGAGAAACATCAATGTGCAGTCACCTCTCACTCGCCCCTCACTGGAGACCTGGCCTGCAACCCAGGCATGTGCCCTGACTGGGAATCAAACCGGTGACCCTTAAGTTCACAGGCTGGTGCTCAATCCACTGAGCCACACCAGCCAGGGCTGCAAGTATATAGATCTTTGAGACAATCTTTTGGACTCACTTTGATTACACAAATTAACAAATGCACCTATTTGCTGATTCCCAACAAAGTAATGTGGACATCTGGTTTTGGCCCCAGCATTTTGTAAGGAACTTACAAGTTATCACTTCCATTCTTACAACAAGAAAAAGATGAAAAAAAAATGAAATTCAACAAATTTTCAGAGAACTGAAATCACAGGGCAAACTGTCGCGCCAAAATCTGGAGACGCTGGTAAATCCAGAGTCATAGATAATACCTGCTTCTCCGGGACTAAACCTGTGAACTAGGCTCCAGTGTGATAAGATCGGATTACAGCTAGAAGCTACCAGACTGAGACTCTCTCCGCAAGGAAGAATATTTAGGGAAGTCCAAGTCAACAGAGGAGACAAATATCAAGGAGGCTAGAGAACTTTGAAGCCTCTGGCACCTATAGCTACAGCAAATATTGAACATAACCCAGCTTCTAAGCTGATTAATAGAAAATATCGCCCTAAAGGCCCTATTTCTCTTGGCTGATAGCCCATGTGCAACTTTTCACAAAATGCTACAAGGCATGCTAACAGCCAAGGAAAAACCTCACACAATCTGAAGCGACAAAGCAGACATCAGAAGCAGACACATATATGACACAGCTGTTGGGATTATCAGGCTGAGACAGTTACGCTGTTGCCACTATTTGGCATCATTAGTCATTCCTTAAGTTTTACTGTGTCACACATCCTGACTCATGTCTGAAGCCCTAACACTTGCAAAATAAGACTCTTAAAAGCCGCAAGTATCTGTACCATTGCGTGCATGTCGAAATATGGCAGACATGGAGTTCAGAATCCCTGTAGGGAAACTGTACACTTGTTTCCTTACAAAAGAGTTGTTAGCTAAAGAAAAAGCCAAAAACCTCCCAGGCTAAGCCAGACCAGACTTGCAGGGGTGTCAGATCTATAGCCCGCTGGTTGTGTGCAGCGCAGGATGGCTGTGAATGTGGCCCAACACTAAGTTGTAAATTTACTTAAAACGTTATGAGATTTTTGTGTGTGTGTGATTACGTGTCGCAGTGTATTGAATGTGTGGCCCAAGACAGCTCTTCTTCTTCCAGCGAGGTGCAGAGATGCCAAAAGTTTGGAAGCCCCTGTAAATCTTGTAGAGTATGCTGTCCTCAGCTTTTTTCTTAAATGTTGGGGCGGGGAGAAGAAAGAGGGAAGGAAATGATGCACTTGGCATGGTGTAAAGCTAGATGTGTCATCACTTTCAATAGTTTGGTAACTTGTAACAAATATAGTTATCAACACTTAGGAAAAGGTTTATATTTGATATTGTTTCCCCGGGAAATCTTTAGTTTTTCCAGCTAAGATTTGTCTTGCTGCTCAGCTGTTTTTTGTTCACTCTGATTTATTGCTGATCTCATGAATCATTTGCCTCTTCTACATAAGCAAAGAAAAAACAAAAAACAACCTTTCCATTGATTTTAACTCTATGTCAGTGACTGGGTGTGAAGCGGTAGGTGATAACCTCAGCCGCAGGCCATGAGCCTGAGAGTAGAAAAGACTGATGTGTAGAGCACAATGACAGGAATTCAAGTCAGGCTGTAACAGAGTTTCTATTTCCCCAGAGATAGTTGTGGGAAAGACAAGGGAAATACACTGACGTTATTGGTGATGTATTTATAACAGTTGGTGAGCCCACCCTCACTTCCATTGTTGAACCGCCATTGTTCTTTCCATAAGACTCACACTAGGCAGTTTCAAGTTTACACAAATAATTTATTTCCACACTTGAAAGGCTGAAAAATGGTTTTTTAAAGCAAGTGTGTACTTGAGAAAAAAAATCCAAACAAGTCCTATATAGGATGGAGAATACAATCTAACACTATTCTTAAAAAGCCTGAATATTATTAAACTTTTCTAAAGAAAAAGACACTTTATTGAAGTCAACATTGCTCACAGCTCCAATAACCTATTAGAGAATGTGTATTTAAGCTGGAGATGTATATTAATAATAACACTAATGAAAATTTTATTGATTTTATATTGTCTCTGCATTCATGCAAAAATAAAGGGGTTGATTTTTACTGTATTTCTGATGGAACAACTCCCTAAAATTTTAAAGATACATCAAATTCATTTTTAGCTTTATAAAACTTTTTCAACACACCTCAGTCAAACAGATCTGATGAACTTTTAACTTTCTTAATAGCAATTAAAGTGGGGTGGGTACTAATTGTGGGAGAACACTTAACTGCTTTTTTCCTCAAAACATGTAGGCCTCACCTAGACTACTAAATGGTGTCTTGCAAGTCACATTCGAACAATTTTGCCTTCAGGGACCAACCAGTCTAATTCTTCCTAAAGTCTCTGATATTCTAGGCCAAATTCTTCCAGAGAGGTGGACGGGAGTTTGTCTTTTGATTGAAGTAGATTTCTTTGGGGCTCAAGTAGGATTTTTAAAGCTAGAATCAATGGTGTTGTGGGAATAACATGTTTGGGTTTGGTAGTCAAAAAAATTTGGCTTCAAATCTCTGCTCTAAAAATAGGATTGAACTTGGCTTTGGATACCCACATGTCCTCCCTGAGGACTATATCCGTTCTGGAGCTTGGGGATAAACGCGGAGCACGGGACTTCGTACATGGTGAGGTGCTCAAAGCCCGATGCTTCCGCAATGCTCCATCCCTTCACATATTAGTGGTTTTTAAGGAGCTTTGAAAATAAATGGTAATTAACAAATCTGAAGGAGTTCACACCTGATATACTCTATCTTCTCAGTGAAGTGGGAGCCTATCAGGACTATCATGTGTACTGAAAATTGAAATGAAGGTTTAGAATAGCTTTTTGCTTCTGTCTACATGCGCTTGATATCTTTGTTATAAGAATACTGATGCTCTGGTTTCTTTTGTTCAAGCTCAGGGCATGTGATAGTCACGTCTCTGCTGCTGAAAAACTCACAGCTGGATAGTGTATGAGATGAAGCTAATGCAAGTGGACATCAGGGAAGAAAATATGCTTTTAAACATCATTTATAGTGTTCTCACGAAGTTAGAAAATATACTTTTGGAGGTAGGACATGGAGATTGGCACACTGCTCTTCACTGGGTCCATCATTCACTCATTTATTCAGCACACACTGAGCGTACACCTGGAGATGCAAAGATAAATAAGGGAATGTCTACCTATGTCAAAAATTAACAAAATTAACTAAATTCATGCCTTCTGAGTTTATCACTTGTTTTTCAAAATTTTTGTTTATTTTAAGGCACTTAACGGAGAAGAAAGACCAGTAAGCTAAGTGACAATATTATGCTTTCTACAATATTACGGAGTACGCAGCCATACAGGTGTGTCACTTCGATTTCTCTTCAAGAGAAAACCTGAAACGAGGAAGGCATTTAGGTGACAGCCTCCAGCTGCAGCAGCGTTAGGATCTGTCAATCATGTTTGAACTGGTGCTGCACTCTTTCTGGACAGCTGCCATTAGGGAGTGAACACTGCCCGGAGAGTGTGGCTGGCCACTGCCCAGCATGAAGCTGTTCTGTAGCACTTGGCAATGCAGCCCTTCTGTGGCTGTCTGCCGTGGAGTTAGTTCCCTGGTGGGCTGGCCGAGACTTTCTCAGAGCTGCACTGCCGTCTGTCTGAGACTCTGCCTACCCCGACTTCCTTCTGTCACTCTCTCCTTTTCCAGGAATTTTAATGTGAGTTTCAGAGAACAAAGCTTAGTTGCTCCCTGATGATAGGAGCTGTATGTGGTGAAATTCAGGACCTGATTTCTTAACACATGAAGAAAGCTCAATTGTATTAAGAGAAAATAAAGCCAAATGCAGGTTGATGTTGAGCAACATCAGATGATGGCAATTCATCCATAGGATGGGAAGAGAATCCAGACAACAAATGAATCTCCGATGGTTCCCGTGTCTTGGCCCAATCTCTCCTCATACTTTGGTGGTTCACCACTTCCTTGGGTTATAGGAGTAAATAAATTCCCTTTTAATAAGTCAGTGCAAGTTGGGTTTTCTTTCACTTTCCACTAACATGTCCTGACCACTATAGCCAAATGGTGCTTTAGCTTACCAGTAAATGAAAGGGAAATGAAAGAAAGGGAGAGTTTCCTTTAAGATGGGAAAGATTTGAGAGTCTATAGTGGGAGGAAAAACCATTTGATGGAGGGATCAAGAATACAGTAAAATGATATATAGGAATGAGAGGGTGAGGCCACTGGAGGCAAACGGGATGGGAACCTAAAGCACAATGAGGGGTTAACCTGGAACAGAAGGAAGGACCCCCATTCCATGCAGACAGAAGGAATGAGGGGGTGGAGGAGAAACAGATGTTGGTGCCTTCAGAGCTTAACCTCGAGAAAGGTTGTTGACAAATCTTACCTATTGATTTTTATTTTCTCAGGGAATGTATTTGGTGTGAAAGGAGATGTAGTAGGAAATTTTAAGAGAAGTCAAAGTATAGTCGGTGAAAGTATGCAAAGTGAAAAGGGGTCCAGTGAGGACCTGGAGACCAGCACTAAGTGCCCTGCCGTTTAAGAAGATCCATTCTAGATGTACTGTTGGCATGGCCGCTCCGGTTTCCTTGCGGTGGTAAGTAGCTCTCTGCTCTATCGATCAGAGTGGATTTTTAAAAATTAAAAAAAAATTAGTCGGCGATTTTTTTAGAGCAGTTTTAGGTTCACAGCAAAATTGAGCTGAAAGTGCTCATATATTGCCTCCTCTCCACACTGCTTCCCCCCACTGTCACCCTCCACCAGGCTGGCACACTTGTTACAATCCACACACATACACTGATACACTATCAAGCAAAGTTTATAGTTTACAATAGGGTTCATTCTTGGTGTTGCACATTCCATGGGTTTTGACAAATATATCACACAGAGTAGTTTTCCTGCCTCAAAACCCTCTGTGCTACACCTATTCCCTCCTCTCCCTCCAACTACTGGTAACCATGGATGGATTTTTTTTAGTGTCTCCACAGTTTTACCTTTTGCAGAGTGCCAAATAGTTGGAATCACACAGTATGCAGCTTTTTCATGCTAGCTTCTTTCAGTTAGCAATATGTATTTAAAGTTCCTCCATGTCTTTCCATGGCTTGGTAGTTCTTTTTAATCACTGAATAACATATCCATTGTAGCAGTTTGTTTATCCATTCACCTACTGAAGGACATCTTAGTTGCTCCCATGTTTTGGCAATTAGGGATAAATCTGCTATAGGTTTTCGTATGGATATAAGTTTTCAACTCATTCAGGCAAATACCAAAGAATGTGATTGATAAATCATATGGTAGGAGAATGTTTGCTCAAATTGTCTTTCAGAACAGCTGTGCCATTTTTAATTTTCACATTCATTTTAGCAGTGAATGAGAGTTCATGTTGTTCCATATCCTCACCATCAGAAGTTGGTGTTATCAGAGAGATGGGTTGAGGGTCACAGAATACGCCCGCCAGAGGGGTCCAGGAAGAATGCTGCTGGGAATAAAACCAGGATGGAGCTGCTTGGGAGAAAATGGGGTGCCTGGTAGCTGAATGAGATGGAAAAGTAATTGGAAGTAAACAGTGAGAGAGTTTTTGGGCACCCATCAAAAACTACATTAAAATTTATCGGGGTTAAGGAGTGGAATGAGAAGCCAGAGAAGGGAGAACAGGGAGCGCAGTGTCAAGGTGCAAGGGAGAAGCTCATCAAATTATGTGTAGAAGTCACTCCAGGACCCCACAGAGGTTTTCCCAGTGGCCTACTCACACAATGATTCTGAGGTTATTCACAAATTTTGCTAGATCTTTGTATATGCAAGTAACCAAGTCCCCCACAAAAGCAAACAAGGTGGTAAAACCCATATGCAGAAAGCCAATTTAACACCATAGCAATTAAAACACTATATAGTATTTAGTGTTTGGGGGGTAGAAATATTCTGGATGAAGCAAAATTCTTTCATGAGGATAGAGGCCATTTATTAGATAATGTGATTAAGTTTTCAAGTAGAAATCCAATTTTACCCTTAATCTCATGATGCCCGGGACCTAAGATGTTGTTTATCCTATCAAGGGGCCCTTGTATGGCTCTGTAGATTCAAGTGTAGATTGTACACTCCCCTGCACTGCTGATTTTCATGGATGTGCTGCAGAGTCTGGCCCCCAGGCAAACTACATTCCTTTGAGGTTAACCCAGACAAGGCTTTATGGAAAGCTTTGCATGAGGGACAATGGCCCCTGCATTGCCACTCTCTAGGCAGCCTGCATCCTCAGCAAACAAGGACATCTCCAAAAGACACTGGATTCCCACTGTAAGAGAAAGGAAGAACACCCATCTTGTATTTTTCATCGTCTTTATTATTTGGTTGTTTATCCTTAGGGATACTTCTGAAACAACCAAAAAGTAAACCGCAATCTTAAGCAACACCCCGAAAGGATAGAATTCATCAAATGTGGTTTAGATTTAATGGCAAAAACTAGATTTGAGGAAGCAATGAACTCTAGTAGCTTCTTTCATTTTGAGTATTCAAATGATCATTTCCTAAGAAATTGACACTCTTAAGTGGTTCCAATTAAGAAAACACCACAGGCCTATTAAGATGAAAAATATGTGTATTATAGCCCTGGCTGGTGTGGTTCAGTGGGTTGAGAGTGGGCCTGTGAAGTGGAAGGCCGCAGTCAGGGCACATGCCTGGGTCGCGGGCCAGGTACCCGGTTGGGGGCCTCGTGAGAGGCAACCGATGTCTCTCACACACTGATGTTTCTCTCCCTCTCTTTCTCCCTCCCTTCCCCACTCTCTACAAGTAAACAAATAAAATCTTTAAAAAAAGATGAAAAATATGTATATTATATATGTACTTTTAAAGATTAAGATATACAAAAATGGGGGCAAATGGAGGTTTATAGTTATTCATATGGAAAATAATACAATAATAAATAAATAATAATACAAGAAACTATTTTGCATATTCACAACAGTAAACCTACTCTTGCCTCACTCCGCATATTTATGTATCTTTTATAGTCAATTTATTTCAATATTCAAAAATAAAGCGAATATTCAAGGAAATAAATCAACCTTAGAACGCTGGTAGGATCGGAATTCATCAAGAGGAGAAGGACGACCCATGGACACAAGTATGAACATGGCGCCTTCTGCAGAATGAGGAGACTGGACTTTCTAGCATTTGTCGGGTTAGAGGGGGCAGACGTTAAATAGCTTGGGCCAAAGAGTGGCTGCCTTTAAAAACAGGGCAGAGGAAGTTATGTCCAAGACGTCCTGAAAAACTTACTCACATTGTCCTGGCGTAAAGAAGAGCATGCCAGTGGTAAAAGGGGTGAATTTGGGGAGAGGTTGAGGTAACGCGTATAAGGAAGGAACTGATTGCAGGAATCTAGGCACCGAGTAACGAATGTCTCAACTAGAGCGGCAGGAACAGGTAAAAGGAAAGGAAGAGAACAGAAGTAAGAATCAATTTGTAGGGGAAAAAATAGTTGTTTCCAACTTCCCTTTAAATTGGCTTTAAGTAAAAATATGTGTGGACACTGTTTTTAATGTGCAGTCTTTTTATTTTTTTAAATGTTTTATTGATTATGCTATTATAGTTGTCTAACTCCCCCCCCTTTATTCCCCTCCACCCTGCATCCTCTATTCACCTGCATCTCCCCCTCCTTAGTTCATGTCCATGGGTCATACATATAGGTTTTTGTGCTTCTCCATTTCCTATACTATTCTCACCCTCACCTTGTCTATTTTCTAGCTACTGTTTATTCTTCTTATTCCCTGCACCATTCTCTCCATTCTCCCCTTCCCCTCCCCCACTGATAACCCTCCATGTGATCTCCATTTATATGATTCTGTTCCTGTTCTAGTGGTTTGCTTAGTTTGCTGTTTTTGTTTTTTTAGGTTTGGTTGTTGATAGTTGTGAGTTTATTGTCATTTTACTGTTCATATTTCTGATTATCTTCTTTTTCTTGAATAAGTCCCTTCAACATTTCATATAATAAGAGTTTGGTGATGATGAACTCGTTTAACTTGACCTTATCTGGGAAGCACTTTATCAGCTCCTCCATTCTAAATGATAGTTTTGCTAGGTAGAGTAATGTTGGATGTAGGTCCTTGCCTTTCATGACTTCAAATACTTCTTTCCAGCCTCTTTTTCCCTGTAAGGTGTCATTTCAGAAGTCAGCTGATAGTCTTATGGGAAATCCTTTGTAGGTAACTGTCTCCTTTGCTCTTGCTGCTTTTAAGATTCTCTCCTTATCTTTAATCTTGGGTAATATAACTTTGATGTGCCTTGGTGTGTTCCTCCTTGGGTCCAACTTCTTTGGGACTCTCTGAGCTTCCTGGGCTTCCTGAAAGTCTATTTCCATTGCTGGATTGGAGAAGGAACTAGTAAATTCTATTTGCTAGTTCTCCTTCATTATTTTTAAAGTAAGTTTTCAATTTCTTGCTCTTCCTCTTCTCCCCTGGCACCCCTATGATTTAGATGTTGCAATGTTTAAAGTTGTCCTGGAGGTTCCTACGCTTCTCTTCATTTGTTTGAATTCTTCTGTTCTGGGTGACACTATTAAGTAAATGTAAAGAATAGCATATAATTTTAAAAATCATAAGCAGTGACAAAGAGATATATTTATTCTTGAAAAATGCTACATTTTGTCCACTTAGAGTTGAAGGCATGGTGATACTTCTTCCACAATTAAAGGTGATTTAATGGGCTGTGTCTATTAGATTTTTATTGCTGTCATACTAAATTACCACAAATTTATTGGCTTAAAATGGCCCAAATTTATTATTGTACAGTAAATCACAAGTCAAAACCAGGTCTAATTGGTGTCGGCAGGGCTGAGTTTTCTTTTGGAGGCTCTAAGAGAACATCATTTTCTTACATGTACCAGCTCATGTTCCTCTTCCTTGATCTTTAAAATCAGTAAAGTGAGTAGCACCTTTTTCAAGCCACATCTGTCTGACTCCTTCTATTTCCCTTTTCTTCGATGACTCACGTGAATAGGTTCAGCCCACTCAGATAATTCAGGATACTTTGCCACCTGAAGGTCCTTCTCTTTTGCCGTGTAAGGTCACAAATGCATTGGTACCAGGGATTAGGGCATGGGCATCTTTGTGGGGGGGGGGGGGTTATTCTGCCTACCGCAGTGTCTTTGTGATTGGAGTGAAAACTTTTATCAATCAATATATATTCAACTGTAATAATACAATATTGATAAATCATTGAACAATGAATTTTGTTACTATGGAGTGATTGTGTGTATTTTCTTTAACTGTGAATTTACTATTCTGTAGAAATTTTGAGTCGCTGTCTGTTTCTGAACTTCAGCTTACGCAGCCCCCCTGAAAGAATCAAGAAAATGTACTTTGAGAAGAAAGGTTCTTACCATAGACTTTGAGGTTTGAAAGGCAAAGGATTGACATAATACAAGAAATAGTTCACAGACTGGTGTTTTAACATACTCACTAGAATGCAAACAATAAAGTCTTGGTACTGATAGGCATAAAGATCATAATTACGAAGGTAATTTATGATCATAAAGATCACAAATTGGTTTTGCCCCGATAGTGAGTGCCATGTAGTAATTTGTCACGTTACTTTGGCATCAAAGTTCTGTGAAACCGATAAGCAGAACTATCGCTTCTGTTCTCTAAGCCTTGTTTTCTCAGTCTGTAATTTGGAGTATGAACACTATTCCAGGAAAAAGTTGTGAAAATAAAGTTACACATATAAATTTCTCAGAGAAACATGCACATTATAATCATTCAGTAAATATTAGCTCTTATTTTTATTTACTAGTCAGGAATTCTGGATGAACTGGCTAGTGGCACCCTTTCTTTCACATGGAAGAAACCATGTATTTTGGCAGCATCCCTGAACAGGATGCCTGTTGACCAGGATTATCTACTTAGAACACCTGGAGTGTTGGCCCTTAAAGGAAATCACCTAGGAGGATTGTAAATGGATTCACAGTAAGGCCACCTTTTCATTTTTACTGCATTGCTACAGTTTGTAACAAACTTTTAAAAAATTCTGAGGGGTAGATTCAGTTTTGGGAAAAAGCCAAGATCCATGCGGAGGTCATCTTATTGAATAAAGCAGGCTATTAATATTTTGGACCAATGATGAAATGTGAAAGCCAAGTAGTGAATCTGAACCCCTTGCTATATATTTGACTCACTTGCAAAGGTTTTGAAATACAGTTGTATAGATCCAGCCTCCAGAGATTCATATTTAGTTGTCTGGAGTTAGACAACAGGTATTTGTATCTTTCAAAATACCTGCAGGTGATTCTGATGCATGGCCCAGGGTAAGAGCCATCGCTTTAGCCAAACTAAATCAGGCTCTTCATGTTGAAATATTGGTATCTCAGTACTTTTTAAATTTCCCCAGGTTATTGCAAACTGCAGGCAACATTGTGAGCCTCTGCTTTAGACTGAGGAGGCTAAACCAGATCTAAAGATGTTCTACAGAAGTTTTGAGCAGTGAGTCATCCTCAGGTGAGTGCTGTGAAGGAAGAACTTCATGGAAATGTAAAAGTTTACATCCTAGTGTATTGTCCAAAACACCACTGACTTTACTCCCGTGTCTCATCTGAGCACTCTGAATGGGTTGTGGTGGAGGGTGTGGATTTACAACATGGCGGTTCATTGCCTGCAGCTGAGGCACAGTATCTGCGCTGGCAAAGCAGTGTTTAGGGAGAAGAGGGGAATGTGGAGGTGAGGAGGCGGGAGTGCATTTTCCTCCACAGGACTCCCAAATTATTGGGCGACTGAGGGAGAAGAAGATGGGCGTGGATAATACAGCTCCTCCTATGCTCAGCTCTCTCCTGTCATCCTCTGTCATTCCTTGTAAGCCACAGGGATTTGGCAATACCCGCCATGCCTGGTGATTTCCTAACTCCATTTGGTTTCCGGGCTGGCTCTCATGAACAGTAGAAGACAAAGGGGCTAAAATCAGAGAGAGAAAAATAAATAAGAACTGAAATTGGAAGGAGCATTTGATGAGAGATGGACTAGCTTTATCACAATACACCTGCTTAAGTGCCCTTAGTTACGTATCACTGTTATTTCTGATCAAATGATTCTTGGTCTTTTTCCCTCGGCCTTAGACATCCTTGACATGCAAATGAGAGGGATGCATCTCTCCTCTGAAAAATCTACTTGTCCACAGACACAAAAAGATTTGTATATCTTTTTTTTAAAACAGTCCTCCCAGTACTTCACAGCCCCAAATCAATGACTACTCTTCTCAGTCTCCTTGCTCTTAGCTACTGGTAGGTCTAGCTGTGAGAAACACCAAGAGTCAGGGATATCTTGATCATAGTTTTTGTGAAAGGTAAGCATTAGGGATAAGTGTGAACATTTAGTTAAAAAGGATCTTCTTGTGTTTCATTTACATTAATCAGTTCTTGAGGAGCTTAAGAAATAGCCAAGAACATTGTAGGTTTGGTATAGGCAGAATGATCAAAGCTTAGAACAGGTGAAGAAAATAGTCCCATATGGGGGGAAGACGGATCGGAATGACTGGAGGACTAACCGAATGGAGGCTTTGTAATGTAATTCTGTTATTGTCCAGAACTCTAGGATTTTAGAAATTTGCCCCGACGTTTACAGCAACCTAATAACAAACAGAAGAGCAAAGGTAAATTAAATTTTTCCTTCCTACACATGTTGTGTTCTTTCAGGTCCTTTCGTGAAAAGTGGGAGCTTTAAGGGAGTAGTCAGATTACTGGCTGGCATGTATTGGAAATATTGTGCTTGCACAGGGAAGGAAAACCTGAGAAGGGAAAATGTGAAGGTCTAAATATGGAAATCAGCTTCTTAAAATGAAGAGAAAGACACGGGATTGTTGATTATAATGACTCTCTAGGGCTCCATAAGAATCTGCCCTCAGGGCTGCAGAATGGGGCACTTTGCCCCTGGACTTATTTTTCGACCTGCTCAGTTGGGTGGCGTTGAGGTGGTGACGCTTCCCTGTGCCCTCCAAAAGCATTTTGTCCTTCTCCCAATGTGGCACAAACTATCCTGTCGTGACATCAAGTGCATGTTTTTTTCTCCCTGCTACAGGGCAAGCTTCTTTGTGCTTCCCCTGCGTCCGGAGCAGTGCTTAGCACCTATGAAGCTCTCAACCAATGTGTCTGTTGAATGAAATGGAGTTGATCAGAACTAGATTTTAATGACAAAGATAACTAATTCTCACAAACATTCTCAAAATGATATTATCCAGATGACACAAAATAACTGAACTCTTAAGCAATGAAATGCCAATTTTAAATAAATACATGGGAGAAATGTCCCATGAATGTCCTTTCGGATGCTTTTCTCATAGTCTCCTAAAAATAAAAGTTGGAACTTCTTTTACGCAATTGGTCTTTCAACATAGATAAGCATGGGATCTGGCTAGGGTTGTTTGGGCAAAAGAATTATTTTTCTATCTCTGTATTTATGTTTGCTTCTGAGAATGTCTAGCTGAACTGGTGACATTTGTGCAGCTTGTTAGCAGTGAGCTACATATGTATCAAAGTAGTATTATGTAACCCTAAACAGTTTGAATTCCCAAAGGGACTGAAAATATTTTTTTGGATGACATATCTTATATTTAGGACCCTTAGGAAATTCTCAAAATAGTCCAGGCACTAACAACTGTGGCTTAAATATCTCAGTTAGTGTTTTAAATGTCTCTCCTTTTCACAGAGGTATTGAAATAAAGTTTAATGTCTTGTTTCTGATAAGAAAGGAATGAAGATACATTTTCTTATAAATGAGGCAAAAAGATGCTGTGTTATGAAGAGTTCAAGTTTATTTCCTCAATTCATGAAAAGTTGTCTGAACTCAGATAAAAGATTGCTTTCTAGGTGGTATTACACCACTGAAACAAATGTTATGTCATTTAAAGTCATGCTGTTCTTGCTGGAATTAGTACATCTCTTTGTGGAATAGTGACAACAGCCCATTTAAATTATACATTTACTTCACAAAATTCTCTAAATATATGACCTCATTTAACATGAAAAAATCTTGTAGATAGTATTCCCCACCCCCATCCCCATCCCCAATGCACGGTTGAGAAAACTGTGTTCAAAGACTCATTTGCTCATTCATTCAACAGATATTTACTCTATTTTTATTTTGCATCAGACAAATGCTGGGTCCTAGGGATCTGTAAGTTGAACAAGACAGGCATGTTTTCTGCCCTTATGTAATTTATTTGATAATAGTAGAGATAGTAAATAAATAAGAAAGTAAAAATTATTGTAAGTTTTATTAACTGCTGTCAAGGAATAAAAAGAATGCATGCTGAGGGAATGAGGGGGACTAGAGAATTATATTAAATAAACAGGGCAATGAGCTGAGAGCTTTGGCCACATAGTCAGCTGCCCATTGGTAGGTCAAGGTCATACTCACATTTTCTGCCCCCTAAGCTGGTGCTCTGTCAACTGATTTATACAGATACATGGACAAAACTGTAAACTGCTCCAGAAAAGAAGTTAGGCATTTGGGGAAATGACATGAATTCATTTTAGGCCCCAGATTGCCCTTGAAATTGAATAAACAGGTAGGAGTAACAGGAGACAGTCTTCACTCACTCTTCCACAATTTGGGATGTCCTTAGAGTTCCTATAGCCCTTGGTGTTGTGAAGCAGCATCTCATTGGTCCCTAAAGTAGGAGAATTTGACACCTGTTTCATTAGAAGCCCTGAGTTCCATTTCTACCCTGATGTACCAGAATCCCTACTGATTTTATATCTGCAGTGTATTTGGGCCTTCTGTGTCATTACCTCTCTTTTGTAAATATTAACATTTCATATAGCATTTTTCATATTACAGGAATATTTTAAGTGAGAATAAAATATAAAATATTACCTTCAACAGTTAATTCTATAGCCAGGTCTATTATGGTTCAACTGTAAGATTTAAAAAAGCTGAATTAGCAAGCTCAAGCTAGCTGTTTTGCTAAGACCATTTAATCTTTCCCCACAGAGCTGGAAAACCAGCTGAGCCACATGGAATTCCAGTTTTTCTCGGGGGTTGTTATACAGACAGGAGTTCAGTACAATATGTCTATTTACTTGTCCCAACACTTGGTTACCTCCCTTGTGACCCCGTGGAGCCTGAGGTAATGCATTCTGCATGGTAGCTCAGGCCTGAGAAGGTTCTAAGAACTTGTTGACAATTACGCATTGTGTTTCATTATTTATCACACTGGGGTAATGTGAATCTCTCTGCTGTCCACTGCAAGCTGATCTGAGGCCCCTGTTCACAAGGAAAGTCATGAGGAACGCTTATCCTGCTTTCAAAGGCTCCAGTCCCCACCTCTACCAATTTCTTTTCATGCAGCAGGGAAAATAGGAGTAGTTTTTAGGACTGAAAGCTACCGTCTTGTTTCCAAGAGTTTGACTCTTAGCTCAGTGCATTTTCTGTACATAATATACCTCACGTTATCAGAAATTTGGGATATTTGCTCTGGAAAATTTTAAAAACTTCAAAGTGTAACTGAGCAGCCAGAAATTCTTCTGAGGTCAGCTGCATTCCACCAGCACCAGAAGCCTGCACATATCTGGCGTTGTAAATAAATAAGGCACATGATGTTTAAAGATGTTTGAAAAAATGTGGTTTTCCTTGACCTGTGCAAAATCATCTGGAATGTTTCTGTAGAATTTGTACTTGCCTTTTCAAGCTATGGATTAAGGTAAAATTCCAAGACTTTTCAGGAACTAATGTCTACTCCATGACCTAGTGGGTTTGTGCAACTCATTAAGATTGTTTGGTGTGGAAGTTTAAGAAAGAACATTTACTTTATTTAAAACTTTTCTAAAATTGGTACCAGTACCAAACTGATTGATATGCATGCTCATTGAACTTGAGTGGTTTAACTGTAGAGAGCTTGAAATTCTAGGTCCACTGTAAAACAAGGATGGTCAAATGTAAGAAATAAACAAAGATTCTAGAATATTCCACTGCCTTGGTGATGGAGCTGTAGAGTATATTCCCGTAAGTGTAAATTGACTGTGGGGTGTGGGTTGCTCCCCAGTGTCAGGCACCAGCTAAGGAATGCCCCACTGAAGTAGAAGAAAGATGGCAGAGTCTAGGGTTTGAGTCAGGCAGGAGAGGTAAGGCCAGAGGCCGCCAGTTTAGGTGGCCAAAGAGTGAGCTGCTAAGATGGAGCGTTGGAGCCGCACCTGAGAAGCATCCAATGCTACATGACCAGGAAAGACAGGGGTGCCAGAGGAGTCTTGCTGCGTTCTTGCCACCCCCACAGTCAGTTCCCCACACCCCAGCCAAGCAGACCAAGGAAATATCTAAGTTCAAGTTAATCTCCTGCTGAAGACTTTCCAGTATTTTCAAGTAACTGAATAAAGTCCAAATATGTTTTTAAATATAATTTGGAAGAAAAATGCCAAATAAATTACTAACTCTTTACCACTGCCTAAATGGATGCAAATGGTCGGTCCTGATGACCTCTCCAGCCACCTTTCCTACCCTTCCCCCCCATGACCCCAGCCACGCTGACCTCCTCACTGATCCCTGACCACGCCAAACTCATCCCTCCTCAGGGCAGCGCTCTTGCTGAACTACTCTCTACAGCCCCAGGCTAAAGAGCACTAATCCAGATTTCAGACTGTCTTCATCCCCCAACTTCACGAAGATCTCCTTTCTCACGTCTTCTGCTTAGAGAGGCATCCCTGTGATACCTGTAAGTAGTTGCTAACCCTTGGCTTTCTATTCTTATACCAATACATTTGTTTTTAGTTTTCTGACTTTCTGCTGTTGTTATATGTTTATTAGTATGACTCTTTTTGAACTGTGTTGTTCAAATCTGTAGAACCTAATTCCTAAAACAGTGCCTGGCACATGGTAGGCTCTTCATAAATATTTGATGATTCACTGATGGAATGGCTCTCTGATGATACAAATGACATGGGGAAGCAGCATGGTAATTCGGGCCATGACATTTGTAGCAAAGGTAGTCATAAAAAACAGGATAAGGAATGAGACGTGAAACAAGAAGAGTGGTTAGAAAAACTAAATTTTGGAACAGTGAGTTAGCATGTGCTTCAGAAAGGGCTAGAGATCTCTAGTTGACAGCCTCTGATAGTCGAGAGTATGAGATCCCATCTATGACTTACACAACACCTGGTCCGGGCTACCCTTTTATTATTTCTTTCTTAAAGCATTGCAATGTATTTACTTTCCTCACATGAAAATCCATTTGTTCTATGTATCTCAAGGAAAAACGTGTGTCTTTTATAATTCTTGTTAAATTTGGAAAAAACCTTGTGTTTGGGTCTTTCTAATAAACCATGCAATTGTTTTCCAAAAGTAAAGGGGGAGAGAAAGAGAGAGATGAATTGCATTTTCCTTCTTTGATCAGCGGGAACAAGATGACTTCCGGCAGCAGTGTTTGGAGAACCCTGGAGGCCAGCTGTGCGGAAGCTGAGAGAGGATGTGTACGAGTGAGCATCTTTTCTGAGAATGTGGCAGAGAGGCAAATACGAGTATCACCAATAAAACACCAGCAAGAAGGTGGCAAAGGAACAGAAAAGCTGACTCAGCAAATTCTGAGGTTTGAAATTTTTCTTTCAAACAGAACTAATGAAGTGGGATACTATAATAGAAAATAAGTAGAAAAAAAGATACAAATATACATTTTTACTTACCAAAAGTTTTTATTATATTTCTTTCTTTTAGTTGTATTTTCTTTAAGATAAAATAGTTACTTTAAATCATAAAGTAATATACATTTAGAAATTGAAACAGTTGATAATCAATGAAATGTATTAAAGACATTGAGTTGAACATTTTGGGGGTTTAATTAATTTTAAATTAAGGAGAAGAAAAATTTGTGGACATGACGGGTGTGTGTGCTTTCCTGTGGTTTGGGACACTTTTGAGAAGCATGACTCAGATGACTGACTACTCATGGGGAAAGAGATTGGTTGGATCCAAAGGAAAATCATTGAAAGAAAGGGTAGCTACCAGGGTCATTTAAATGGAAAGTTATGAGCTAAAAGTAACGGGAGAAAACCCATGTGCTGTGTTTGACACATGAGAGAATGTGTGTGTGTGTCTAGTGGACTGGAGGATAAATGGTTTCTAAGAACCTCGACAGCCATGAGCTTCGCCACATTCCCAGGATGACTCAGCACAGGAAACTTCAAGTTGGGGTCAGTGTGCAGGGTGTTTTGTGAGGGGCAAAAGCCTTCCTGCTTCTGAGCTTCATGAGAGGAAACAATGACTGTGGAAAATACTTGCTCTCTGAATTGGTGGGGACAAATGTTCTGACAGAATAAACAAAGGGGGGCTTTGGTGAAGAGAACCTTGTTACAGGGAGCATTTAGTCAGAGGAAAATTCAAGATCTTTAATCTTATGAGTTGTCACAATAGCTTATGGAAAACTGCACATAGACATCTAAGACTATGTGACATGATTGGAATATAAAACTATTTAATAGTGTCATGAAATATCAAAACATTGGGAGCCAGACAAGTAGGGTTTGAATCCCAGACCTACCACTTGCTAGTTGTCATTCAAGTATAACATATATATAAAAAAAAATGCACAACTAGTGCTACAGTTCAGTGATTTTTCACGAAATAAACATATCCATGTGACCAGCACTCACTGAAATTGAGAATCAGAGAATTACACGCATCTCGGCCCCTTGAACTCACTTCCTATTACTGCCCCCCTAGGTTAAACACTGTCCTGATTTCTAACACCACAGATTCATTCTGACTGATTCATTAGAACTGTATATGAATAGAATCATTCAATATATACTCTTTTATACTTGCTTTCTTTTGCTCAACATTATGTTTAGATGACTCATTCATGTTGCTGTGTCTAGCCATAATCTATTGATTTTCATTGCCTAATTTTATTCCATTGTACACATCACCACAATTTATTCATTCTACCCTGGATGAAAATCTGGGCTGTTTCTAGGTTTTGGTTATTCCGAAGAGTATTGCTAGAAACATTCTTACACTTTTTTTTTTTTTTTTGCAAACATCTGAATGCAAATGCATAAATCTTTTAGAGCTGCCACAACAAAATAACACAGACTATGTAGCCTAAACAACAGAAATTTATTTTCTCACAGTCTGGAGGCTCAAATCCAAGATCAAGGTGTCAGCATGTTTGGTTTCTCTAGAGACCCCTCTCCTTGACTTGCCGGCAACTGCCTCCTTGCTGTGTCCTCAAGCGGCCTTTCCTCTGTGCCTGCGCTTCTGGGGTCTCTTCCTCTTCTTATAAGGACTCCAGTTCAATCGGATTAGATCCCATGCTTATGACCACATTTAACATTAATTACTTCCTTAAAGGCACTATCTCCAAATGTAGTCACTTTAGTGGTTGGGACTTCAGTATATGAATTCGGGGTGGTGGTGGGTGGGAGGGTGGGGAGCTGGTACACAATTTAGTTTATAGTAGCGTTTGTGTGTGTTAATATACTTAAGAGTAAATGCTAGGTTATTAGATATGAGTAAATTAGAATTTAGTAGATACTATAGTTTTTCAAGTTGGTTAAACTGATTTGCATTCCCAGCAGCAGGATATGAGCTGTCCAGCTGCTTCCTGATCCCAGTAAATACCATATTGTCTTACTCATTGTAATTATTCCAGTGGGAATGTACATGGTATGCTGGTGGCAGTTTAGTTAGCTTTTCCTTGATGATTTTTGAAGTTGATTATCTTTCATATGTTTATTAGCCACTTGGATATTCTTATTTGTAAAAATACCTTCTGCCACTCTATGTATCACCTTTTCTGTCATTAATCATTTTTTGACAAGCATACGTTCTTAATTTCAATAATTAATTTTAATTTGTAATCTTTTCTGTTATGGCTAGTGCATTTTGTATCTTATTTTATTCATCTTTGCTTAGACTAAGGTCATGAAGATGTGCGTATTTTCTTTTAACTATTTCATTATTTTACTTTAACATTTAGATCTCCTTAATATCCAAAACTCATTTTTGTGTATTGTATGAGGTCAGGGTTAGGGTCATGATTCACCTTTTTCCACAGAGATATTCAACTGACCCCAAATCACTTATTTAAAAAGTCTATTTTACCCCATTAAATCAGGGGACTGTTTTAATTATGGGCCAGGCTTTAGATTTGCTCTTGTTTTTCACTGGTGTCCGACTCACATGTTCACCCTTGAGCCAACATCACACTGTCTTAAATACTATAGCTTTACAATAAGGCTTGACTTCTTACAGTGATCTTCTTGGTCAGGGGTTCCTCATGGCCCTTTACAATTTCAAACACATTTTAGAATTTGCTTGTCAATTTCCATAAAGCACCTGCTAGAATTTTGATTAGGATTACATGGAATTTATAGATAAATTTAGGAAAAATAATATTTTGTTAGTTGAACTAATATGGCACATCCCATTATTTATTTAAACTTTTTTTATTAGTAATTTTTTTTGTGGTTTACAGTGTATGAGGTCCTACATATCTTTTATTAGATATATTTATATGTATTTTGTGATTTAAAAAATGTTATTATAAACAAACAATCCAGGGGATTAAGATGTTTTCATCCATACCTCTACATATGATATTTTGAGAATTTTGAATAATATTGACTCAAAGATGATCTAGGCAAATCACTAATGATCAAGCAGTGCCTTCACTTACTCCTCTGTGCATTTATTTATTAAATAATTATTGCATGCTTCTTGTATACTAGTCACAGTGCTCAATGCTAGGCACACAAAAATAAAGCAGTTTTTATTCTAAAGTGCTTAAAATATATGTTTAAACAAATAATAATTCAGGGTGATAAGCTCTAATAGAGGATATTACAAAGTATTAATAGAAGTGCTGAGGAGATGAAGCTACTCTGAAACCCAGAATGACACTGGAAGATTATTAGAATAATAACAAAAACCATATTGAGAAATAGTATCAGAAATAGCTCAACCACTTCACATGGGGACAATAAATGCAAACTAAAACTCTTGAGCAAACTGAAGAACGTTTGAACTATCAGTTGTAGCAAATCAAGAAAAAAATGATAAAAAGTTCTCATAGAATCTCATCACACCAAGTTGGTGCTAAATTGAACTCAAATAAGAACATTGAAGGCTGGGGGTACTATGGGATCAGTTTGGCCTGGACTGAATAGGTTTACAAGAGTAGGAGCACCAAGCTTACGTAAGCAAACCAGTGACCTCCTCCAGATAGGGCCAAAGGGAAAGGGGCCTGTTTAGATCACTAGCAAGTGTTTATCTGGAAGCACCGGGGAGGGACAAGACCAACAGGAGCCTTTGAAGAGGAAACATGTGTCTATACCATACATTGTCTGAAAGGCGTTATGCCCACTGACATCGGCAAAGTCGACATACAAAAAGTGCAAGACCAATGAAAGTACAAAGGTACTTGAGTAGTGAGGATTTTGAGCCCTAGGGAGTCCTAAAAAGTATGTTTAATCTAAACCCGAGATAAATGGATATAGTGGGAGGAGCTTCAAACTGGGAGACTGAACTAGTTTGAGTTCTCACACTTTACTGACAGTGTTATCTTTTTAAGCTACTTAAACCCTCTGACTCTGTTTCCTAACCTATGTAGCTCAAATTACTGGATGTGATAGCCCTTTTAAATGATAAGGTACTATGTAAATTCAAGAGAGAGCGGTTTAAGACTTTCATATTATTACTAAACTCCTAGAACATCCTTTCAGTGACAGTTTTTAAATTTTAAGGTCTCAGAAGTCCTTTACACTCTTAAAATATTTAGGAACCCGAAGATCTTTTGTTGGTATGGGTTATGTCTATGGGGTATGTTGTTTTAGGAAATAACATTGAGAACAATTTTTTAAATACAGGGTAGGGCAAAAGTAGGTTTATAGTTGTTCATATGAAAAATGTAATTAATAATAATAATACAAAGAATAAACTGTGTTTTGCCTACTGACAATGATAATCCTTCTTTTGCCCCATTCTATATTCATTTCTTCAACAAAAAGAACCCATTGCATGATAATATAAATATCTTACACATATAAAGTACCTATATTTTCCCAATGAATTATTTTCAAAACAAAACCATATATAGTTAAAAGAATGGTATTATTTGACATTTTCCCCATATGTAAAGCAATATCTGACTTAATGAATTCTCATATCTGCTTTTGCATTCAGTCTGTGGAAAGACTTTTTTTTGGTTGAAAAATAAAGACTATCTGGTCTTACACAAATATGTATTAGTCCTTTTGGATAATTGTGGATATTCTTTGATTCGTAAGCTAAGTTCTTAAACGTTAGGTGCAGTGAACCTATATCAGTGACCTTTTCTTGCTCATTATATTAAATTTGTTACAAGAGGAGTAAGAAGAGATGTGGCTGAAAAAGTCTAGGACCCAACTGTGAACATTTGCTTATCTGCCTTCATCATCCAAGGAATCTTTGGCCAAGGAAGGACAGCATTCTTTCCTTCTGAGGACGAAAGACACTGCCTCAAAGTTCTTTTTTTAGCACTGCTTTTGATGAGTGCTTCTCAAAGCGGGATCTGCAGACCACTGGGGTCCCTTGCTACCCCTCCTTCAGGGAGTCTGCAAGGTCAAACTATTTTTCACAGTAATAAAAAGGTATCACTTTAAATGCTCTTTAAATGGATTTTTACTCATGCATTATTTTGTAATATCATTTATTAGTCAATTTTAACATATAGAAAATTAAAAAAACAAGCATTTTTAATATCACTACTATCACATCAGCAAATCTTCAAGTATTATGATGCTATCTAACTCAAGGTTATGAATATAAGTTTTCTAACATTCTAACTTTCACTTAAATGCTTGAATTCAGTCACTGGCAACAAATACTGAAAGTTGTTTTTTGAAGTAACTTACTTGTTTCACTTTTGAGAAAATGTCTGCCAAATAACCATGTCTGAATAACCATAGTTTCCCTGTTAAGTGACTTTCAGATAAAAATGGTGTTCCATGAAGAAAGCACCTAGTTCAGTCGCACTATTGAGTTTCTCTGAGACCACCCTACCTCTGTCGGCTGTAGAAGTGCTTTATTTGTAGTTCCATTTCATCCCATGGATTTCTGAAAGACACAACTCAAAGACCAAGATTTAATAAAATCAATTATTTTACTACTTCATCAAGGATATTCTTAATTTAAACCAGCTTCACGTTTTCCCCTCTCTGTGCCCGACGGTCAAGAACTCAATGACTGCAATGCGGTTTTGTTGTGCTGTCTGGATTCGTGCTCATGCGCCAGCAGTTTTCCTTTCAGTGGAAAAGTCGGTGTGGTGGGAAAGAAAGGGTGTCTTTTTACTACTGTGAAAAATAGTTTGACCTTGCAGACTCCCTGAAGGATGAATAGCAAGGGACCCCAGTGGTCTGCAGATCCCACTTTGAGAAGCACTCATCAAAAGCAGTGCTAAAAAAAGGAACTTTGAGGGAGTGTCTTTCGTCCTCAGAAGGAAAGAATGCTGTCCTTCCTCAGCCAAAGATTCCTCGGGCGATGAAGGTAGATAAGCGAGTGTTCACAGTTGGGTCCCAGTGTTTTTCAGCCACACGTCTCCCTATACCTCTTCTGGATCCTCAGTTTCGACCATGACACTCTCAAGGTCTCTTGAAACACCCCTCAGCATTCTCTGCTTTGTGTGGTCAGTTTCTCCATCACTATCACCCACATCTCAGGATCCCGCTCAGGACTCCCAGGTTCCATCAGTGTTTTCAATCTGCTGCACTCCACAAAAGTTCACCCCTTATCTTAGCCTCACACCACTGGCCAATCCTACTCATCCGGCACTATATTATTAATGATAACTTATATCTGTATCTCTCTGATGGTATTATTGTTTCGTTGTTGATAATTTCTTTAAAATTTGAATATAAATTCCTTGAAGGGAGGCCTTTATAGAATGTATTATTTTTCCTTCTATAGCAACACACATAATTATTGTTGAGTAATTGCACTCAATTAAGTAATTGTACCCAAGAAATAGGACAAATGAATCAATATGTAAGAGGCAATACTTGAGGGCTTGTCTTTCCTGGACCATCTTAGTTTTCCTACACTATACATTGTCCTTAAATAACCCGACAGTTTCCTATGCCTTCATTTTTTTTTTCTAGATATTAACTCCCCAACTATAAATCCACCCTGGCTCTTTCTTTTGAACTTTAGGTATGCATATCCAACATCTTTTCTTTTTTCCTGGACATCGTCAATACCCCACACTTAAAACCTGACATATTTAATCTGAACTCATTGACTTTCTCTCTTTCCCAACTTGTTTCTCCTTCTGTGACCCCACTTTACTCAATGGCATCCAACGACCAACCCAGTGGCCCAAAGGAGCCAGTTGCCATTTTCAAGGTGGCTATCTCCTAAATACTTCTGGGACACATCCATTCCTTTCTGTTCAGACTCCCTCAGTCTGAGTTCAAGTTGCCACCGGAATGACCTCACTGCTCCAGCAACCTCCCAAAAGATCTCTCTGACTTCAGACCTTGGATTTAATTGTGCTATTGCAAAGTACTTGTCTCAGTCTGTTTGACCTGCTATAACACATTACCATAGACTGGCAGTCTTATAAACAATAGAAATTTATTTGTCATAGTTATGAGGCTGTGTGGTCCAACAGCAAGGCCAGTAAATTTGGTGAAAGCCCACTCCTGGTTCAGAGATAGCTGTGTTCTCACGGGGTCCTCACACAGTGAAAAAGGCAAGGGAGGTCTTTGGGGTCTCTTCTCTGAGGGCACTAATCCCACGCAGGAGGGCTCTGTCCTTGTGACCTGGTTATCTCCCAAGGGCCCACCTCCCAATGCCATCATACTGAGGATTATGTTTTAACATATGTATTTATTTGGTGTGTGTGTCGGGGGTGGGGGGTACAAACTTTCCATCTACAGCCATGATTTTTCTAAAATATAACTCAAATCCTATCATTGTTAGCCTAAAACCTTTCAGTGATTTCACATTGCCCATGATAAAATCCAAACTCCCTAAGATGGTCTAACATGTCTGGGATCTGGCCCCTGCTCTCCTTTTCAGCTTCATTTCTCCCAGCAATTCTCCTTCAAATTTTATCTCCTGCCATGCTGAGTGGCTTTCTTTACCATGCTCTATGCTCTACTCTCTGACATTGAACATGACGTTCTCCTTGTCTAAAATGCTTTCTCTTTCCATTCAGTAGTCACTTCCAGCTTCCACATCTTAGCTCCTCTCCTGGCAATATCTCACTGATAAAGTTCAACTTAGAAATAATCTCCTCAATGGAGTGTGCTCTTTTTTTAAAGATTTTATTTATTTATTTTTAGAGAGACGGGAAGGGAAGGAGAAAGAGAGGGAGAGAAACATCGATGTGTGGTTGCTTTTTACATGCCTTCTACTTGGGACCCGGCCTACAACCCAGGCATGTGCCCTGACTGGGAATTGAACTGGCAACCCTTTGGTTTGCAGGCCTGCACTGAATCCACTGAGCCACACCAGCCAGCTCTGAAGTCTTCTCTTATTGCGTCCTCTGCAGGGACCTCCCCATGGCTGCTCTCAGTCCATGTCCTTGTAGTATCGCACGCTCCTCACTGTGCTGCATTGTCCGTTAACCGTCTGATTCCCCCACTAAATCATGCTTTATGAGTGCATGAATGTTTACCTGTCTGGTTCACATTCATTGTATGTCTAATTGCCTGGTTGAGAATAGAGCCATAAAAATATTTGTAAAATAAAATTATTATAATTCAATATTAAAACACTATAATAGAATTTAAGTATCATAGCCCTGGCCGGGTAGCTCAATTGGTTAGAACACCATCTTTACATGCTAAGGTTTTGGGTTCAATCCCCTGTCAGGGCACATACAGGAATCAACTAATGAATGCATAAATGAGTGGGACAACAGGTCCATGTTTCTCTCTCTCCCTTCTTCTCTCAATCTAAAATCAATAAAGAAAGAAAAACATGATAGTGGCTGAAACTGTAAGATTAGTTTAACCTGAGCGAATGGAGAGAAAGGAACCTAAGGACACTTCAGAGAGGTACATTTTTGTGCCATCAGAACAAAAAAAAATGTATCTTTTTTGTTCTGATGGCATACAGAAAGGATATGTACAAAAGATATATTTTTCCTGGGGATTTGGGGAATCAACCAGCAAACAATCTTTTGCTGAGGCTGCAATTGCATATACCCTAGAGACAATGATGAGAGCTGTCACATGGAAAAGGGGATTTTTGAGAAAAGGTCTTGAACTTTGGAGTGTTACGTAAAAGGGCATGACATGTCTTGCCCAGTGAGTAAAGCTCCACAGATAACTTACCAAAAATATCGCGTCTGCTGTGACATATTAAGAGATAGCTTTCCAATGTTGGCACATTCAATGAGCACTATTTTCTCCAAATACAGCATTTTGAAAATAAAACTTTCTGTGTCTAGCGAGGTTTGCAAGGCTCTGGTTGCTAAATGAAGATGAAGGCAGAGACCTTGCTGTAGGCAGGCCTACACTAGTTCTGCACTAGTTTTGCAGCGTGATCTTTGACGTTGTCCAGCTACATTAGCCCTCAGTCTCTATGCGACTGTGGGAAAGTTGGACCACAAGACATTTGGACACCATACAGTGGCAGCTGGCAGGCCAGGCCAACACACGGTGCAGGGTGGGGAGCATTGCCTCTGCTCTGGGTTCTCTGGGGCCCTGCAGGGCATGAACCAACCCTTGGTCTTGGGTGATGCTTGAAACTTTGGATCCACTCTGCATAAATCCCAGTCAGGTTGACAACCAATTTCCTGACAGCTGTTCTTGGTGGACACCCATGCAACCCACTTCGAGAAGGGTTTTCTCAGCATTTGGGGGTGCTGCCAGTGGATATGGGAGGTGGTGGCAACTACAGAGGCAGCCAGCAGACTGGGGCTGAGGGAACCCTGCCAGAGTGATCTGAATGTCCCAAAGTGGGCCCCTGGGGCGGGGCACAGAATGAGCGTGTGTGGCCCGTGCTCTGAGCAGCCTGGCTCTCCTCCCCACTTCTCCCCCTCCTGCCCCCGCAGCTCGTGTAAGAGGGAGTAGAGTGCCACCCAGACACTGCCACCTTTAGAAAGTCAGATCATGTTATCATCAAAGTGTGCAGAATTTTAACCCTGAATGGATAAGCTTTCGTGTTGTAAAACGCTTTACCTATTAAAAAAAGAAAACTAACTAAAAGTAATTTTGTTTCATTGAACATCAGAAACTACATATTCATAAGGAAAGCTTTTGAAATTAAAAGACAATATTCCCCTCTCTGGATGGTATGGCTTAGTGGATTGAGTGTCAGCCTGGGAATTGGAAGTTCACAGGTTCGAATCCCAGTTAGGGCACATATCTGGGTTGCAGGCCGGTTCTTCAGTTGGGGGCGTGCAAGAGGCAACCGACCGATGTTTCTCTCTCACACTGATGTTTTTCTCCTTCTCTTTCTCTCTCCCTTCCCCTTTCTCTAAAAATAAATAAATAAAATCTTTAAAAAATAAAGATGATATTTTCCAGAACTGAGAATTGGATGTTATTATAATAACTAGGAATCAGTCTATTAGCTCTTTGCAGACAGCCACACTAACACCACCCTTATAATCACTTGGGAATTCTAAGGAATGTACATGCATTCATGTCATATACATTTTTATAACTTGTGTGCCTATGATTACATATTATAAATATGATAATATGATAATATTTATAAATATTATAAATATCTCATTCTTTCCTTAAAAAATCATTTTGTTCATGCCGACTACTGACATCAAGACGAAGCACTTATCTAAGCTTTAGGTTAATGGTAATATTATCATGAAGCTATCGCCCTGAAGTATTAGCTGATGAGAAAATAGAAATTAGTATCTCTGCAGTTAGCCTTCGGCTTTGTTTCAGTACTGCGTGAGTGATGTTCTACTGCTTGATGGGTTTGAAAAATTACCTGAAACTGTATTTCTTACTGATTTTTAAATGTATCTGTAGGTTACTGTCGCAGATGTTAAGTAAGAAACTTAATTTATTCTCTTTAATTCAGTTCAACTCTTTGACATGTCACTAGACTGTAATCTCCTGGACAGGCACAGTTTTTCCTTCTTCTGGCACAAAGAAGGTCTTAGTGCATGTTTCCTGAAGGATTGTCCCTAAATCCTGCTTTTCAGTGTTAGTTTCAAGGCGTGGGAAGAATGGCAGCCGTGAATAAATGTAAAAGTCAGAAATCATTAAAAACACTCTGAAGTTCCCGTTTGTTATTACCATAGCACTTACTGGTCTCCATCTTTATGGTTTGTCTCTAGAGGCCTCACAGAAGCCACCATAACTCTATGCTCCTCTCTCTCACCCTTTCATCACAGTCCTGCTTAGTTGAAGAAGAGTCCCCTTCTCTTAGAAACAGAAATGACTGTGACATATATTGAAATATCCAAAAGCTACCAAATACCCATGATATGCCAGAGATGAGTGTCCACAAGAGTGGGCTTGGTAAAGCCGCCCTTCACCCAGCCGCGGTTGCTTGGTCGCTAGTGTACTGCATCCCCTGCCAAGGCAGGACAGGTGGAGATGAGGGCCAATGGGATGGAAGTCTGTCCCAGGTGTGAATGAGGATGCTCTCCTACTGGGCAGGATTAGGTCTGTTTAAGACCACAGTGGACAGTAGCCTTTTCTGTCATTGTGGCTACATGTTCCAAACTCCCAGCACTTTAGGGAAATGCAGAAGAACACAAGCAGAACATCACACTAATAGGTGTACAAGACACTGACAAAACAGGTACATTTAAGGGGCTCTCCATTTATTCTTCCTACAAGTCTGACTCATGTGGTATCAAAACACAACCACAGTCAGCAGTTTGGGACAGACAGCGGTGAAAGAGAGAATGAGCTGTTTATAAACTTATCAAATGAAGTGAATGTAGGAAAATGTGTTTTGCAGTTGCTGAAGATAGCTTCAGAGGGGAAAAAAACCCATGTCTGCTAGTATAGACTACTTTCTATTTATACTTGCATACTTTCTAATGCTATTGCTGATGTATTTAAATAGTAAAAAGACCAAAAAAGTAATAGTTTATCTATTGAAGATTGCAACACTTTCTTACATTCATAACATTATAATACAAGCATATTTCTCTTTCTCTCTAATTTGCAGCAGAAAGGAACAAGAATAGCATGTGTAATTTTTATTAAATTATTCTTGAACTTAGGTGATGGAATTTTACGTATTTTGAAGATTGGAAAGTACCCAAAATGCTACTAAAGTCAAGTCTTTATGTTTATTTAGTTGAAGGACATAATGCAATTCTTTCCCACATCCATCTTCCATGGTGGTCTAACTAGATACTTGCCCATTTTCATTGTTGACAGAAGGTTCTTCCATTTTTTGAGAAACCAGTTACTAGTTTTAGCTGGTAGAGCTCCCTTTCTCCGCCTCATCAGCCAATCTAGGCAAGGTTCCACAGCCAGTATTTTTCCCTATTTGTCCCCACCCAGAAGTCCTTAATCTGTTCAGGGAATAGGAAAAATGCAAGGTCCCCTTTGTGAATCACTTGAAATTAATCAACAATCCTTTCAAAACTATGATCAGCACAGGAGTGAGTGCTATAAAGAGAAAGAAGCAAACCTGTGGGAACTGGAAATGCAAGGAGTTGAGTTTTCCCTCTCATTCTTTAACAAAAAATCCTGAGTTTACCACTTTTAAAATCTTATTATAAGAGTAAGATAACTACATTACAAAAAAATTGAAAAGCATGCACACATTAATGTGTGATCCCAATAGCTCCTTCTGTAATGTTGTCCCTTTGGGTAAAAAAAAAAAAACAACAACAACTGTGATTTTAAAAATCACATTTGATTTCATATTAAAAACCATGTTTAAAATCAAACATGATTTTAAAAACAGAAAATATAAACAGAAGGACAGGTGCACAGGATATGCACTCAACTGAAACATTTTGAAATAGAAAATTGACAACGGTTGATTTACAGCAAATATATGATCCATCAATAAGGTAGAAAATGAGGAATTAATTATCTTTTAAAAAGTCATAGGCCAACCAGCACCATGGTTACGAGCACAATGTCAGAGCCAAACAGTCTGGTTTTAAAGCCCAACTTTGCCACTGAGCCCTTCCTTAGCTCCAGGCAGCTTGCCTCAGCGTCCTATCCATCACGTGGTGATGAGCATCGGGCCTACTTTATCAGCTTTTTCTGATGGTTTCATGAATTAAGAGTAGGAACACTTTAAAAAGAGCCTAGAATAGGATAGTATTTGGTAAAATTAAGTTATTGTTATTATTCTTCCATTTCTCTCATACAGTGTTTTAAAAATAAATACTAACCTACAAAGAAAAATAATTGTATTTCTAGTCTCTGAAAGTTTCATTGAATAAGAAGAAATAATAAATTCCTTTTTCAATTTGAAAACCAAGTTTAGTAAATCTCTTAGAATGTTATTGCAGACTATGGTTCAGAATTAAAACCCTTCCCCACATACGAGGATATACTTTTCTGTGCTTTGTGCTGTCATTTGACAGAAGGATGCTGGGGCACTGACAGTTTAGAACTCTGCACTCGGTCCATTCGTGCTGACTGCAATATTCCCTCCAACGTGGGGGAAAGGCTAGCGTGTTTGGTTCCATCCCTGCCAAATCTGTGAGTGACAACAGATCTGCCTTGGGACCAGGTCTAGGGAATTCACTTCTCATGTGCACAATGTTTTTGTTTAGTTTTATAACTTACAGTGTGAAAGTCATTTCTTATTTAGAATTGATGGGGCAGCCACTTTTCTGCCCTAGAGATTTTGTACAATAAAATCAGGCAGGCTTTAATCAGATTTCATCTTATTTTATCAGATAAACCTTAGGGTTTTTTTTTTTTTTCAGCTTAAGTCATGATTATACATTTCTGTGAGCAAGAAAAAGAGAATATTCTTACTAGATCACCTGTGGTAAGATTTGTGAGTTGCTTTTCTTACAAAATATTTGTTTCCAAATGACTTCCTCTTTCCTCCAGGAGAGTATAAGTAAGCTTTTTCTGTGTGAATATTTGGTTTCCTTCAAAATATGTCAGGCCTTGTTTATCACAGCCATGTCCTGTTTCATGGAGAGATGATTCCAGGTATGTTTTAACCAAGTAGCACTTTTTGTTGCGATTTCCAAATAAGGCACAATATATGTTTTAAATATAAAAAAGGTAGGCTGTTTCCCACAGAGCACGTGGGCATTCCCAGGATAAGAAACTGGCCCCTGTGTTGTTTGATAAAAATGGAATTCCTAGCAAGGAAATATTTTTAGTGCATTGGTTGGAACATCAGTTCCATCCACATTTCCTTAACACCCTGTGCTATATTCTCCCTCAAACATTCCAGGATCAGTTCATCACCCAAAGTAACAGGGAGAAGTCACTTGAGATTTTTCTCTCACAAGGAGAAAATGAAAACCTACTGTTATTATATTAACACGTTTCTCTTTCTTCATTAAACATGCAACAGCATTTGGGCCTCTACTAAAAATTATCACCAACACTAAGACATGGACCAAGCCCTCCCAAAATGTTTTATTTGTTTTGTGACTGTCGCATCAGTTTAAATTGCATGTTTATTTCTGTCTACACACCAGGTATGGCTCTTAGTGACTAAAACTTGGAAATTTGTGTTCACTTTGCTGCATCCGTTTCTTTTTCTAAGAAATTGAGTAGCTGACTTCTTTATACACTGAGATCTTGGATAAAGGCAACATTTCTCTCTTCTTTATTTTATTTTTTAAAAAGATTTTATTATTTATTTTTAGACAGAGGGGAATGGAGAGAGAAAGAGAGGGAGAGAGGCATCAATTTGTGGTTCACTCTTGAGTGTCCACTACTGGGGACCTGGCCCGGCAACCCAGGTACGTGCCTTGATGGGGAATCGAACCAGTGACCCTATTGTTCACAGACCAGGGCTCAATCCACTCAGCCACATCAGCCAGGGCTCTCTCTTTTTTTAATAGACTATGAAAACAAGTAAAGAAAGAGATTCTTTAAAAAGTCTGTTAAGCAAAACCTTGGTCAAATTGTCCATACATAGAAAGCTTTACTATATTATAATTTTAATTGTTCTTGAATATGATTTGTAACATCTCTCCCCTTTCCAAAATATGCAATTTTGATTTAATACAAGATTGATTATCAGCTGATCAAAATTAGATCACTTTTATATGTGCAGATATCAAATTTACAGGTAATTCAAATGGAAAGAAATAGTTTTGGATAATTTCCTTTTGTCTACAACTACTTCTACCATAGTTCAATAAACTTATTATCAGATATAATTTCTAAGATATTGTTAAAGGGATTTATCAGAAAGAAAATTTGGACTATAGGTAAGAATAGTCGGAGGTATATACATAGATAGATATACACATATATAACTTTTTTATGAAGTTCAGGATTTGAAGGTTGAATATCATGCAAGGCTATATAGCCTTTGACTTGTAAAAAAGTCACTGAATTTTATAGATTTGAGATTTAAAGCTTAAAATTTTCAGTTACACTTTAAAAATTCTGAAACACTTGGCCACTTGGTTTTAAGAAGCATTTCATAATATTATAAAAGTAAAATGACTCATAAAAATCTATAAAAAGTAGACAAATAAAAAATTAAAATTCAAGTTACTTTAAAAGTACATATGATTTGCATCAAGGGAAAGTGTAGCCCTGCCAACCATTTTTTTTCTCAAATATTCATAGTACATTCTGGGGACATTAGGCAAACACTTAAATGCCAGTGGTTCATTATTTTTAAAAGATCATTTAAAAAATGACTAAGATTAAAATATAGATTTTGCTTTTTTGCTAGGGTCTCGAGCACAAAGTGTGTTTTATGGTTTATCTAGACTCATCGATAGGAAGATTGTAAGTTTTTTTTTTTTAATTCTGGGAGGCATAGGAATTAAACTTTTTTTCTGCTAGCAAAATGCTACCTGAGAGCAAAACACTTTCATCTGTTGACTCCTTAAAAGATGCGCCTGCCCTCTTGTTTACAATACCCTGCCCAGCTGTTTCCCAGGATCTCCCAGGACCAAACAGAAGTCCAACGGGACTTCTCTGTTTTGGTCATCGATAGAGCGTTATTGTATTTGCATTAAAATGAAGAACATATTTAGTTGCCAATAAAAATAAGCCTATTGTGGGGATACAATGACACCCTGTCAGATGTATGAACCCCAACAGGACATAAGGAGGAACACAGGGATGAATAACATGCTCGCTTTTGGGTCGTCCCTGCTGAGGGTTAAGAAAACATCCTGTCGTGTCCATTTGTAGCTTATTGGTTTCCTGACCTAAATTAGGAATTAGGATGAGAGGTGTGGCTGGAATCCCTTCCTGAAGACTGTGATTTCTGAAACTCAGAGGGATCGAGACCTGAGGTTCCCACAGCAGGGCCAGGAAAATAAATAAGTAATAATTGCGCCTGCCCCTCTGGCATTTAGCCACTCCCCTGGGCATTATATCTGGGGTCGGATTTGTTTTGTTTTCCTAGTTCAGCCTGTAACTGTTTAACACAAAGAGTAAACACTGTGTTCTTGCTAAAATCACACTCATTTTCTGAACTTTAGAGATAATAAGTAAGAATAATAACCATATCCTTAAAGTCCACTGAGGATGTGTTACCTCTCTTCTGTGCTAGATAACTGTAGGATAAAGTATTCTTAGGAATTGCTTCAAAAGAGATTCCAGGATGATACATTTGCAGATCAGAATAAGAAGTTATGCTAAACCTGTAATTATCCAAATCATTCTGGGGGGATTCTATCACAGCAGAATCACGAAGGGCTTAAAGTCAGTCAGAGCTTACAAACTGAATTCAACAAATAAACCGGCACCTGCGACGTGCTAGGCTGGAAGGCAGTTGCTGCAGGGTTTAGAAATTTATTCTAGTTCCCCATTTCTCTCATTTTCTCTCTATCACTGGTTCTCAACTTATTTAAAAAATAACAATGCCCACTTCCTCGAGGAAAATATTCTAGAGACTTCGCAATCCAAAAGACTTGTGCTAACTCCAACACTACGAGTTGTGCAATCAGAGCCTCGGGTTCTGTTCATGAGCGTGGTCATGACTTCAATGCAGCAAGTTGTGCCAGGAGTTGTGGTGACGCACACCACATGAGGGGCACGTGGTAAACGTCCAGCCAATGGTTGCGCCTCACATTTTGTGCAGGAGATACAAAGTCAACTATAGAACAGTCCCAATTGTCTGAGAACTCACTGAGCATTGGGGGTATGCTAGAGACAATCAAGCTCACTGTGTACTTTCCTAAATCTGCCAGCCTCCTTACAGGCAGGCAGGCCCAGGGATAAGGCTGGCCATAAAATGTGGGAAGTAGTGACCTGTGTCTCTTCTGAGTCATCGTTCTGAGTCATGTGGGCCATGAATCTGTAAGCAAAGTTTTGTTGTGTTAAGCCACTGAAATTTGGGAGTTATTTCTTTTTACTATGTATAGCCTCATCCTCTGTAACTAATGTAGAAAAGAAATAGGTGATCCTCTAGGGTATAACGTGATTGCATATACTAATAGTAGGAAGCAGAAAGCTCTTTGGAAGAAGAACAGAGGGAACATTTAAGTTGGTTCTTAAAGGGGACTAGAGGCCTGAGATGGATAAGGTGTGAGAACAAACATTTCCCTGCAGAGCAAATAACACATGCAAAAGCCAAGAAGCCTAAGGGAGCCCATTGGACCAAAAAGGTGCACAATTGCTGAGGAGCAAAGACTAATGGCCAGGCTAGAGGGTGGAGCACCTTCCATACCATCGTAAGGCATTTTTGTTGTTTATTTATTTTTACTTTTGTTAGCATTTATATTATGCTGAATTTATTCCATGCTGTTAAGTTTTTGTTTCTTCAGTTTCTTCCAGGATATCTTTTTTTCCTTCTGTGCAACCTCCTCTTCTGGTTTAGGCACAATCTGCTCTTTTTCACTAAGGATCATCTCAGCGTGCAGGGAGAGCTCATGGGTGAGTTAATCCGTCCATGAGCTCTGTAAGTTCTGCACTGCATCTTGGGAGCTTTGTTCATCTGGATGTGCTCAACGACTAGAAATCTACATCTAAACCCTTAATTTCAGCATTAATCCCTGTATTTTTAAGATGTGCAGCAAAAATTCAGCACTCTTTTGGGCCACTGACCCTGCATTTAGCACCCCTGTTTGGTCTGCCCACCCCTTTGTAATGATGGAATGGCACACGTTGCTTCTGTAAAGTGACATCCCTCAGACACACACCTGGTGGCTTTTCAGATACGCACACCCTTGATGGCTTGACAGTTTCATGCATGTTCTTAAGGTGAACAGAAATTTTAAATCTCTTGATCTGCATGATTTTGTGGGGTTTTCTGGATCAAGTGAATCTAAACCATTTTCAGAGGGAAGGAAGGGCTAAGGCATTTTATTTTCATTCTGTAAGCTAGAATTTCTTGAAAAGCTTTTGAAAATTTTTGTTCATTTATTTTTGCTTAAAATAGTAACACAAATATATTCTACAAAATGGGAAAGACACAGGAAAGCAAATAAAAATTATGATTACTGCTAATGTGACATTGAGAAACAATCGTGAAGGCTATTTTTGTTTTTTTCTCCCAGATATTTTATTTGATTTTAAAAATCATGTTGTATAAACATTGCTTTGTTCATTTTTTTTTCACTTTCCTAATTAAAAGTCTTAAAAGAAACTTCAGTTTGGACTGACAACATTTCAACAACTAAGAGTTATACCATAATTTATTTAGGTTTTAGGTATATGTTTATTGTTTCAGAGAGTATTTTTCTAAGTAGACACTTAAAAATCAGCTTTATTGCAGAATAATTTGCACAGAATAAAAATCATGTATTTCAAGTGTAAATCTGAGGTGTTCTGACAAATGCATTCCCCTATTCCCTTAATCCTATGAAGGGATGTTCTTGAATAAACTTCGATAAAGTTCTGAGACTGAAACTCTCAAGAGTTTCTATTGTTTCTTAAGACCCCTGTTGCCTTTTTAAGTGGAAAGAACATATAACTTCTGATTTCCTTTCCTTTTTTTATTGGGTTTTGCAAGCTGAGTGTGAAAGCTGAATTGCTCAGTACAACAAAAGAAATTATAGAGATTGTACATGTATCAGGCAGATGGATGAAGAGAAACCTGCATTAGAAAAGGTGACTTGAGGAAAACAAATATGGTTTAAATGAAATTTTTAAAAATTACAGTGATAAGCATTTTCCATGAACTTATGTTACTGGCTCATGTTTCACTAAGCTGGATCTCTGTCAGGGTGACGGAATAGGGAATGAGAGACGGCCTCGGGATGGGCACAGGGCAAAAGCACAGCGAGCCATGGAGCGTGTGGCCACCTGTCTGAGTTCATGCAGTTTAGTTCACTGGTTGAGAGGACAGTTTCAAAGTCAGAATTGGTTCTAACCTGAAACCATTTTTTTAATTAGCAGTGCATGTTAAGAAAGCTGCTTGATTTCCATCAGGTTAATAGATTTATTTGGAAAATAAGTAAAACATTGTTTTTTCTCTAGGATTAAATGAAACAATGTCTATAAAACACTTAGAACAGAATTTTCTACATGGCCTTGAAGGGCTAATTATTGTACATCTTAAAAAATTACACTTGGAGACATTACCAATGAGAACTGCAGGTACTCAGGGCAAGGAACTATCTGTGGAAAGAAAGGATGTGGACTCTACTGGAGGAAGTCAAGGTCAAGAAGACCATGAAACATGAACTATCAGGGATGAATGCTTGTAGCTCTGGATTTTGGAGGGAGTAACTCCAAACCACCTCATAGCTGGAATGTACCTAAGAAGAGGTTCCATGTTCAGACTTGGCTGATCATTGCAGAAGTACCAGTCGTGGCTGAGAGCACTTGTTTATTTGACTGGATAATTCTTTGTGATGTCCTATGTATGGAAGAACATTTAGCAGCATCCCTGGCATCTACCCAATAGATGCCAAATGCCCTAGGGGAGCAAAATCATCCCTGATTGAGAAACATTGATCTATAGGGATAGTTTTCTGAGGACCTCCAGAAATAACTGCATAGGGTGGACTTCATGGAAAACTAGAGACCCTTCAGTAGCAGGTGAGGGACAAGCTGGTGGAACACAAGTTCACATATAAGATACAAAAACTGAAGTTCATGCACAAAAGAATAGGATGTTTAGGGCTCTTTTGGGATAGTATATAATTGAGTATTCTGAAGCACAGACTGGTAGGTGTTATCTTCTGAATCTCAAAAGTCTGCAGGCCTCATAGTGCCAGCTTTGGCCCTTGTGGCCTTTACATTTGTTGTTCTTTTGCTTTAAAAGTCCTCCCTTAAGGCCAGTGGCCCCACAGCCACCCTCCTTGCTCCACTATTACACCCTCTGTGATAGTCATTTTTATGTGTCAACTTGACTAGGCCACTCAGGAATACCCAGATTTGTCGATTATAATTCTGAGTGAATCTGGGAGGGTGTTTTTGGATGAGATTAACCTTTGAGTCTGTAGACCGAGTAAAGCAGATTACCTTCCCTAATGTGAGTGGGCCTCATCCAATCAACGGAAGGTCTAAATGAAACAAAAATGCTAACCCTTTCTCAAGTGAGAGGCAGCTCCTGCCTAACTGGTTGAGTTGGGAAATAGATTCTCAGTTCTCCCAGTTCTCAGGCCTTCAGATTGGATTGGAACTATGATGCAGACCCCGGCTTGTGGGGTCCACCACATTGTGGATGAGATATGAGAAATTCACACGGACTACCGAGTCCTGTGGAGGAAAAGGGACAGCATGGCTTCTCTCTCAAGGGGAGAAAAAGCCCCAGCCCCTGCCATGACAGGCCTTTATTTCTTTTTCTGCCTCATTACATGATGGTCCTCGTTTTCTAGGCACAGGTTTGCTTTAGGTGGTTACCTTTTACAGAAAACAAAGGAGCCAATGCTGCTAATCACATCACAGAAGAAGGATATTTGCAAACGAAAAGGAAAAAGTGGTTGGACCGGTTACACTCATCCTTGGGAGGTTTAGCATGGATTTTAGGAAGTTACAGTAAGTACTTGCTGTCTCAATTCAGGGTAAGGGAATTTTAGCAAAAGCAAGTCTCACAGCAGTCCAGGCACGGTGCAGGCCTGATTCCCCACAGGAGAACCTATCCGTGGGCATGGGTCCTGTGCATCTCTGAGTGGGAGCTGGGCCCACGCCACGCAGAACTGTCTCCTACAGAACTACACTATCATCTTTCCTGAGTCTCTAGCTATTCAATTGAAGTTCTTGGGACCTGTCAGCTTCTGCAGTCTTGTGAACCAGTTCCTTATAATAAATATTTAACCAGTTCCTTATAATTAATTTGGACATATGTATACTCTTGGTTCTCTTTTTCTATAGAATCCTAATACCACCCCCTCACCTTCCTTGATTAACCCCTCTTTGTCTTTCTTATCTCAGACTATATACATCATCCATTAATCTTAAGACTGACTGGAGACCACTTCTTTGTGCTCTAGCCTGCTTAGTGGTCTATTGCCTCCTCTTTACTAAAGTTTCCTCAAGATAGAAACCATATCTTGCTCATTCATGTGTTCCCAGGACCTAGTGTGGTGTCTGGCACCGAGCTGGCCATCACAAGGTATTTTTTGAATAAATGCATAATTGTTTAGTAGGAAATAAGCATGGCTTGAGAAATTATATTTATATTTTCTTTAAAGATCCCTCTAAATGTCAGCTACTAGTTAGGAGCAAATGCCATTTTATTAATGAAGCACCATTAAAGTCATCATTACTTCTTGAAACCAAAGAAAGTGATAGAAGATTTAGAAATAACCTGGTTAGTGGGAAAGAATGTCTAATAATGAAGCTAAAATTTACTATACGATGTGAAAGTTGAAGAGGACTTACCTCACTTGGAGCAGAATATTGTTCTGTTCTGTATTTTTTTATAAAGATTGTGCCTGAAAGCCATTTTTCCCATTTTATGTCCTGTTATTTATTGTCCTGCTCTGTGGATTCCTTCATTAGAGGTCCATTTGTGCCCCGCTTGCCCTGAGGGAAAGGATGATACCGAATTCTCATCTGTCTCTGTTACTATGTATTATTACTTGCAAAGCATCAAGGCAAATGCCATATAAATAAATAAAAGCCTCCAGAAGCTTAAGCTCTCACTGTTAGGTAGTGGGGAGAAAGAACAAATATTTAAGGTTTAAGAGATAGACCTAATAAAAAGCAGCCACTTTCTGTAGTGTGGGAGAAAAAAATACTCTTCTTCAGCATATGTAATTTGGCATTGAGGATTAATAAAATGTTATTAGTCTGGCTTTATTATCTGTTCATAACAATGGTTACTTAGTTTTATCATAGCCTGGCAGTCTCAGTTTTGGGAGGCTTAGTGAACATATTCAGCTATAAGTAATAAAATTAATCTATCGAAAGGAGTATAATCTTTTATTAGGAGAGGCTAGGCAAAGCTGATTCATTTTGCATTGCTCTGGGGACTCATTTTTGGTTAATCTCTTTTTGATTTCCACAATCATGTATAGGATTAGTAAAACCCAGGCACATTTACCTTTCTCTAAAGTCCACATGAGGAAATTCAGAAACTGGTGAATCTCCTCCCACATACTGTCCTTGGGGTAGGGAACAGGGAGGCTCAACCTATTTATGTGTTCTGTGCAGCAGATGGCTGCATGTAAATGTGGAGCTTGTTAGCACAAAGAAGGTAGTGTAAATATTTGGAGAAAATTGCAGAGTGCATTTTTTTTTCCCCCTCAGAAGAGTTGAGGATTGAGTGTTCTGGCAAAATGAGCATCCTTGACAACAGAGACATAACACTCTGTCCTTAACATGATACATAGGCTATCATAGACCTTGTGGTACATGGATTACAAATTTTCTAATAATTCCTACAGCTCTGAAGACACTGTCCAGTCAGGTACTCTGTAGTAGCTATTCACAGAGATGGCTCCTAATGGCCCACGGATCTCAGTATCCATGCCTGTGGGCTGCCCCCTCGCATGGAAGCTGGGCTGATCACAGGACTTGCTTTCCCAAAAGAATGGGATGGAAGTGATGATGTGTTTGCATTTCTAAGGGCCTGATCTGCTAGAAGTCCTATTGTTCTAGAGAACAGGACACGTGGAGAGAAAAGATGCAGACACTATGTCAAATGGTTTATGGTTTTATGAAAAGGAGATACCCTGAGAGGAGAGAGAGAGAGACAGAGACAAAGAAACAGCTATCCCAAGCTCCCAGCCAAGTCAAGCTGTCCACGTTGGGTGCCAGACACATGAATAAAGCCATCTTGGACATTGAATATGCAGCCACCATCTAACTGAAGCTTCGTCAGGAACTACAAGAAAGACTAACAGGAGAACCATACATCTAAGTCCCAGTCAACCCACAAACCATGAGAAGTAACAGAATGATTGTTGTTTTAGGCCTCCAGATTTTGAGGTAATTTGTTGTGCAGTCATAGATAAAGCAAATAGGCACCCTAAAACAGCTTAGTTTAGCCATCTCATACTACAGGTGAGGAAAGTGAAGACACACACAGCAAACTCATTTTTACCGATGTCACGAAGTAATTTAGAAGAAATGCTGAAGTTAGAACCCATATCTCTTGATTTCTACTAAGATGCAGCTTCACTTTTTTCTGCTGAGTTACTTTTAATTCCCAAACCTTAAAAAATTTTTTGACTGAGTAATTCCACTTTTGAGAATATGTTAGGAAATGATAAAGAAAAAACATCAAGTCTAAAGCTGTTTATCACAGCATTACTTACAAACAATAATTGGAGATAAATGGAAACAGAGATGGCATCTGTGGGGTGGGAGACAGACTCAGCAACGGGGTCCTGGTGGCTGTCCCCTCAGCTTCCCCCAAAAGACACCAATCCCAGTCTCTCCTCACACAGCTCCAGTCCACCCCACTCTCCTTCTGACAGAGCTGGAGTGAGTGGCTGCGAACCAAATTTTGTGTATTGGCCCTTTACAAGTGCGATTGTGTCTCTAGAGGACTCCCGTCTCTCTCTGATGGACAGAAGCCCTGCTAATTTCCACAGCCAGAAGTTATGTGAGTGTCTCTTCCTGGCCATGGTGCTCTTGGCTGGGGGTCCTGGTGTGGGCCTGAGACCCCATGCTTCCCAGGGGAAACCTCTGCAGCTGAGATACCGCTCTGGAATCGCAGCTAATGCCTGTGGGAGTGGGGCAGCCCTTTTTCAGTTTCCACCCTTCCTACCAGTCTCTATGTGGCTATAAGAGTTCTGTTGAGCTAATCTCAGTCGGTTGTTCTGGTTGATTGTTCTATATTTTAGTTGTTATTCCAGAAGAGGTGAGTGTACCTTGTACCTTCTCTGCCATCTTGGATCCTTTTTTTTCCATTTTCTGTATTATTTTCATATGTTCATAATGGGCATATACATTGCAAAAAATAAGTGTGTGCTATAGAGTAAAACCCTACTAACTTTAGTTTAATGGCTCTTGATTATTTAAAAGGCACTTTTGGATTTTCTATGGCCTTTCAGCAATACTTGTCATTTTATAGTCCTACATGGACAGAGAAGGAAAGGAATAGTCTCTATGAACTTTATTACACTTCTCCTATGGGTTCTTTTCTTAACATGATCCTGATGTGAGCTTAATTTAATTTGCGGTGTTCCTATAAAAGAGTGGAACAAAATAAAATTCCATTCTGGTTATTTATACTCTTTATTTGTTTCAATTCCACATCATCAGAATTATAAATGGTATTTAAAATACAAAAATAAATGTCAGACACTATGTAGAAAACTAAAATATGAAATGATTAACTTTGCATTCCTCTTCCTATTTTATATTTCCAGTGTCTAAATTTAGAATGGATTTTTTTTCATAAAAGAAAACTGCCTGTCTCCCTTGAGAGATTACTACTGTTGAAAGCTGGCCCTAGCCCCTTATCTATTCAACTAATTTACAGGCAAGTCTTTCACTCAAATACCTATGAAACCAACCCATTTCTCAAATAGTTTATTTATCTCTGAAATTTTATAGTTGTTATGCTATATTGTGGAATAAAATATCAAAACTAAAGTTATTGTTATTTGTTAGTAATGACTTTAAAATGTGAAATATTATGAAGACTTTAAAAAATTTAACTTAAAAGTTCTAAATCAACTTTTAAAGCTGCTTTCTCAAGTCCCTGTCTTTACTGCTGGTACTTACACTTTACCCCTGTGCCTGGCTGTTACCCAGAGAAAGTTCAAATACATTTGAAATATCTGCAAGGGCTGGTAACTTAAAACATTATGCTAAGGTATGAAGTTGAACAGGGAAGGAACACCTCTACTTATCTCCAATGAA
Source organism: Anoura caudifer (assembly GCA_004027475.1). Classification (NCBI taxonomy): domain Eukaryota; kingdom Metazoa; phylum Chordata; class Mammalia; order Chiroptera; family Phyllostomidae; genus Anoura; species Anoura caudifer. The sequence continues at coordinate 35,645 of PVKU01005902.1, read as the reverse complement.
GCAAAACACATTGAAGTTTATGCACCTTATTAATTCTATGTGTTACCAGTAAGGACAGGTGTGTTTTCTTCCCTGACTTTTAGGATCATAGTTATCATAGATAGTTGAGGTTGCTGGAAATTTTCTCTCGCAGATAGAAAAGGAATAGCACATAATTTGGAATGAGTAATAAGTCTATTTGGGTCAGCATAATTTCTCATTTACAGGTAACAGGTTAAAGGTCACAGTTACTATTCTCTAGAAGAGTGAACACTACTGAGAGAGATATAAATGTAAATATGTTGCACAAAAATAAGTCACCACAATATCATAATGATCTGTGACAAATACTTTATTCATATGTGTTTATAGCAGTGGTTACAGAGATACAGAATATGTGAGCATGTATCATCAGGGCATTCAAGAAAAAAATCTCTTTGTCATAGAACATATGAACATACTTTCAGTTTGAAAAATCATAAATTCTTTCATCTTGGTTAGTAATTAATCTTATTTTAAAATATCTAATATTATAGAATAATGTTTCCATTAATAGCTTAAATGCATGAGCTTTCATCTTTGAACAGTTTCAGTTCTGAACAGTAGCCTGAAAAAATTATATGATGAGGAAATGAAAAATACTTTGGTTTAAACAAGTTAGATTTATTCTCTTTTCTTTGCAGCCTACACTGAGTCGGCATATTACCACATATATAATAAACATTATTTATCAAAGGAGATATTTGAAATTGTGGAGATGGGACACAATGCTCAGACAATCTCTGTTGCCCGTCCAGTTCTTACTCCTTCCACGAGAACTGCCATTCACACAGGGTGAGTCCCTGTAGCCACATTTGTAATTTGTGACTCTATTCCTCATACCAGATGACTGGAAGACAGCAACATGTGCTCAACTGGGCAGATTACATTCTGCCCCGTGATTTTGGAATTGGAACATAGCAATTCAGGTCAGTTGTGGGTGCCAGACATTGAATTATCCGAGAACCTAGGGCTGGGGCCTTTGCTGAGATGAGGCAGCCATTTGGGCACCCAGTTTGGGACAGCACACGGTGAGAGATGAGAAGAGAGAAATCATCTTCAGCAGGTTGCAGGATAGCTAGGTTTTTGCTTCTGGGGAACAACCCATGTTTCTGAGAGTTGCCTAGTTCTAGCTCGAGCTATTGGCCAGCCCTGTGTTCATGCCAGTACGGACTCAGAGATTAGAGTGAACCTTTGTAATATGTTCCATTCTTCTTATTAACTTATTGTGTGAATCTCTGTTTCTTGCCATCAAAAAAGCCTCATCTAAGTCAGTTGTCCTTTTCTTATTTATATCAAAATGTAAATGCCAATTTTGCCAGTGTTATTCCATAGGAGATATTGAGGACTCTGCTTAGATTGTAAACCTTTAAGGACAGGGCTCTTATCTTACCTATTATCCAGAGGTTGCAGGACAGAGCATAATAGAGAGTAAATGATCCATAAAATGTGTTTAAAAAATGCATGTGGAGGATTCAATGGGAATTTGACATGTCTGCATCATCATCTTGTGATTTGATACCAATTAGTTTTGGTATCAGTGGCTCACTTTCACCTTTTTTTATTTCTTTCTTTAGTTTTTTCGATCCACAGTACTTAATCTCAGCATCAAGAAGAAACATCAAGCATGCTGGTACATGGAATGTAGGAAAGGCTATGTCTCTGGAAATTATTAAATACTGGTTTGACCTTTGCCTAGGGCATAAGTCAAGTAGCAGCTGAACAATCTTTAACATTCTAAGATAATTTGGTTAGCGATGGTTCTTTCCATGTTTCATTCTTGCCTTATATTTCTGCATTTTTTCAGGTGATTGTATTTGAGGAACTTCCAGGATGACCATACAACTGACTCACCTAGTTCTAAAACAGGGGTGTCAAACTCATTTTCACCAGGGGCCACATCAGCCTTGTGGTTGCCTTCAAAGGGCCGAATGTAATTTTAGGACTGTGTAAATGCAACTCTCTTTAGCAGTTAAATGAGAGCTCAGCACTGCCACCAGGAAGAAACAAGGCGCCAGGCTGGATAACATAAAGTGGAGGCGTGGATTCGGCCCACACGGGCCTTGTGTTAGCCATCTGCGTTCTAAAGTGTTAGCATCATTAAATCATGCATGATGGAGAGCTCGTGTTCTCATTTAACTTCCAATGGTATATTTATAAAAGTCCGAAAATGAATGAAGCTTACAGGCTACTCTTGTGTTCCTGGCCTTTCCCCACCTTGCAGGGTTTCATAGCTGTCTCACCTGAAGTTTGTTGTCCATCAAATTAACTGAATGGATGAGCTTTTCTTTCTGCCAGAGTGAGATGCTGTCATCACCTGTGGAGAATTCAGTCCGTGATGACTACAACTGAAGGCTTTGCAACGTTAGCCCACCCTCTCTCCCTTTTTTATTGTTGTTGAAGAAATCATTTTCATGACAATTCACTCACTTTTATGTTTTGTTCTAGATCTTCACTGACGCATGCTGTACCATTTCCCATAAATACTGATTCTTCTACACTTCAGGATGGAAATAGTGGCCGTAGGGAAGGGATGGAAGGAGAGAAGGTAAGGCAACAAAAGCATATTATTGAACTTTACTTTTTGGAATGTAAAGAATCACTAGAGAAGAGTAATGGAGATTAACAGAGGGAGCTCTGCAATTAAAAAACAATTTTTTTCACTTTTGCTCTTTTCTCAGTTTTTGTGACTATCTACCTTCATGCATGCGTATGTTTTACTAAGTAGTCAGGGAAGGAAGGATTAACGTTGATCTGTCAGTGCTGGATAAGATGAAGGATGCCTGCTAATGTGTGCTTCGTTACTTTTGAGTCATTTTGCCCATGAAAGTCATACTGTCAGAGATAAAATTTTGGAGCTGGAGGAGACTTTAATAATTTTACAATAATTATTAATTTTGTCATTAATATTGGTGTTTGGTTCAATTCTGTCTCATCCACATGTTTCATTGCATGTAGTAGATGTGAAATATGAGGCTTCAAAATGAAATAATGTTAAAGTCAATTGAAAGAAATACAAGCTTCAAAAGGAAGCAATGTTAAAGCCCACTGAAGGTTAGTGGCTAGACCCCGACCTTGTGAATCAGCACCCATCCCAGTGCATGGCAATTTCCTCAGGTTTTTTAGGTTTATTGGTGACAGAAATACATATAGTTCTATATTTATCTGAATGTATAACATTAAATATCCCCAAGGCTTGGAATTTGCTCCATTAAGGATGAATTCATTGCCCTGAGATTAATCCATAAATTAATTTTGCTAGTTGACATATTTGTGCAAGTTGGACACTTACTCTGGATTTGAGAAGGAAAATCTTTGTGAAATAATGCAAGGAAGCTGAATAGTAGATGACTACAAAATTCTGCACGCACTCTTCTTTTAGTGCTTCCTGTCATTAAAAGTAACTTTCAAGATATTTGGTTAAAGCACTCTAAGTGAGAATAAATATTTAGAAAAAACCTTGAACTTCAAGTTCTTGTAACAATATTTATTTCAAACATATAAGCTTGATGTTCATTCCAAGCAAGATTTGGAATGGATATTTAAAGGACTATTAATATTTAAGAAAGAATTACTAGGATATCACATGGATTCTCTTAAGACATTTGGACGCAGTCATATCAAACTAAGGTCATATTCATCTTTTTGGGCTTCTATGACTGAATAATCAGGAACATATGTATAGTTATATATGGCACTTGACAAATGTGTGGAGGCATTAGCAAAACATTTGATAAGTTTTCTTGTCAGGTGTTAGTGGAAGAGAATGAAAACATGGACTAGATTACACCAGTTAAATAGATTTGAAAAGAGTGGAATGATTTTATTCAAAAGTTGTTCATATAACAATAATCTAATAGCTGTCATTTGTTGAATACCGTCTATGTACCAGGTATTATACTAAGCATATACATTATGTCATTTAATATTTAATGTAAGCTGTAAGAGGTATATTCCAATTTTATAGATGAGAAAACAGCAGGTAGAGAGAAAATAAATGTTTCCAAGGTTACTTAAAAAGCAGAAGATGGTGCCTATGTAAATACAAGGTCTGCTCAGAAGGTAAGGCCATGTAACATGAAAAATAGAGACATTTACTAAAGAAGATATGAGATACAAGAAACATTGTGCAAAGGACAATGATGCTTCAGTCCCCTCCAAAGTAGGCACCTTGGGACTTTAAACAGTTCTCCCAGTTGCCATCAGATGCCCCATCATATTTTCCTGAATCTCATTGATGGTCTGAAATCTCTTCTCTTTTAAAGATGATTATACTTTTGGGAAAAAGCCAGAAGTCACAGGGCACCATATTTGGACTATAGTGGGGCTGAGTCACCTGAGCGATTTGATGTTTTGCCAAAAAACTTTGCATGGCACGTGATGCATGAGCGGGCGTGTTGTGATGAAGTGGCCAATTACCCAGTTGCCCATAGTTGCAGCCTTCTGAATCCTCCCAGCATGATTCTGTAGAGGAATGTTCAAGCTAAACACAAAATTCGATGCAGATTCATTGTTCTACTCGCTCAATCAGTTTGAATGCAAGGGCTACCCACTACTCATGCTCACTCAATGGTGTCTACTGCCCCCACTGACAAGTACAGTGAAGTCATCACTGTTCACACTTGCGCATTCCAGTCCACTCTCCTTGGAAGCTAGGTTACACTGATGTTTTACAAACTGTTCTCATTAAATTAACAGTGGCAGGGCTTTTTCCCTTACAGTCCTCATATAAATTGTTTGACTCCAAAGCCATACTTTATACCACTAGACTCATATAATCTTATGGGAAGAGTCTGGGGTTCAGCTTGGCTCCATTTAGTTCACTTTTATTACCTTCCTTGAATGAAATATGGAAGGCAAGCTCCAATGATGTACCTGTGTTGTCATATAACTTTAAATCTATTGATACGAAATGATAGAACATTTATTTGTATTTTTGGTAGTTTTGCTTAATTTATTCCACTAATAAAATACTATTGGCCACTTATACTTTGAGTGACACAATCAGGATCTAGAATGATGTTAAAAATTGGCAATATTTTTTGGTTGAAGTGAATAAGATGAAATTTAACAAAGATAAATGTCTGGCTGTTGGGTCCAAGAAAGCAAAGCAAGAACACTTGGAACAAAAACAGTATGTATGGCTTAGCATGTGTGATACTGTGATTTATGGTAAGAAATATATATTTCATATTTGGTAGCTTCTAAAACCCTTGGAATTTCCTAGGCCATGAGAATGATAAAGCCCTCTTTTGTTATGCTAATGAGGCAACTTTTGGAAAGCTCCTAGGTAACCTAAGTTTGGTTGCCAGGGGAACCAAACCATGTGATTGACCTCCCAGGAGGAACATGGAGAGCAGCTGGAGGTTGAATCAATTGCCAATGACCAATGATTTACTCAATAGTGCCTATGTAATAGAACTTCCATAAAACTGCGAAAGGTCGTGGGGCTCAGAGAGCTTTCATGCTGGTGAACCTGTGGAGGTGAAGGAAGAGCAGTGCACCTGGAGAAAACGTGGGAGCTCCTTGTTCCTTCCCACAGACCTTGTCCTATGTATCTCTGTCTGTACCTTTTATAGCCCCCTTTTCAATGAGCTGGCAAATGTAAGTAAATGTGTCTCTGAGTTCTGTGAGCTGCTCTAGCAAAGTGATCAACCTCCAGGAAGGAGTCATGGGAACTTCCAACTTATACTCGTATAGCCAGTGGTCAGAAGCACAGAACCTGCATACAGGACATGCACTGGACATGCAGTTGGCGTCTGAAGTGGGGACAGTGTTGTGAAACTGAGCCCTTAGTCTGGAATCCGATGCTATTTCCAGATACACAGTGTCAGAATTGAGTTAATTGTTCTGTGGTGTGGGATTGAAACCACACATCAGAGCATATGTGAAAACGACTTGGAGGTTTTAGTTCAGAGTAATTTCCAAGAGAGGAAATGTTTTGATTTAGTGTTCAGAGCACATTTGTGATCACAAGCTTATTAATAGAACAATCGAATTACGAAGGGGGCAGTGCCAGACTGTTCTACATTTGCCAGAACACCTCTGGAGTGTTGTTTTGCTTTCCCTGTGCTATATAATGTGCAGGGATTTGTGTCTATGTGTGATTGCTAATCGTGCCATAGACGAAAGAAAAAAGAAAAAACGTTTGGGGCATTATAACTATCTTTAAATATTACAAGATTTTCTAAGTAGTGTGTGGCCACAGACTAGTACACAAAGATAACAAAGCAAAATACTTTGTTTTAGCGTAAGGAAGGTGATTTTAATGGCACTGCTTCTAGGAGGCTGTGTGCCTCGTTAGGAGTTGGTGTTGGACCCTAGAGACACTCATGCAGACATGAAACAAGCAAATGTCAGGAATTTGGTAAATAAATATGAGTTACCTCATCCCTGAGAAAACTCTAAATTATGTAGTAAATCTATAACTTTAGATAGAAAAGGTAGAGGGTGCGAATAATTTTGTAGACAATCTCAAAGATAGCCAGGGAAGTCCTATGTCCATTGGTATTTCTATGCTGTTTAGCCTACTTAACTCTCTGGTGGAAGATATTTTGCATATTTTAAAATAGGGATTGAGAATAAATTTACCCAGAATAACTGTGATTTGCTCTGATGAACAGTTCCTAGACTCTATATAAATGATCAATGAACAGTAAAAACTAAGTAGTTGATCTGCTAAAATATAGTGATAATTATGACTGTGTGTTATTATTCCAAGTCCCAATGTGGTCCCTTTTTTAATTAATTAATTTATTTATTGTGTAATTAAAGCAAATTGGTGACAGTGAACAACATCTGCACAGGGACTTCTGGGAACCAAAGCTGTCCTTCCTTTTGCTTATTAGTCAAACAGCCCTCAGTGTATCCATCTACTGAAGCTGAGGAAAGTCATGTCTTTGTGGTATTTTGAATAAGAGAACAGTTGCTTTCCAGGGCGGTGTGAGCCCCTGTTCAGGGTGTGCACAGTACAGCCATGCTTTTTCAGAGAAAAGTATCAAAAAGCGGTTTGTCTTGTGACTTTTTGACTTCTCCTCATCCCCTTCCAGCCACAGTCATCTCGCCCCTTCCAGACTCTGGGACTTGAATGTATAATTGCGGCCTGTTGTCTGCAGAGTAATTAGAGCCTAATTCGACTCGCTGCACAGCAGGATGACAAGGGGGCTGGCTGTCAGGCAAGGTCAGAGGTCAGCCATGACCCCACGGACTGCAGGCAAGGGCCCCATCAGGATTCTCTAGCTGGCTCTTCTCAGCTGTGGGATGGTCTGCCTCTGTCTGTGTGTCTCTTCAGATAACTCTGGATGAAAACATGGACTGTTTCCAAGATGCCACATCCCGGGATGCAGTTCAGCTTCTTGATTTCTTATCAAAGACATGACAACCATTATGAAGTGAAAGGAGCTCTTTTTCTGCTGTTTTCCATATAAATTTCAAGTGGAACATGTACATAAGCCAGGATTAAAGTTTTACACCTATTTTTTAATACACTTCAAATTTCAAAATGATATTTAAAAAGAATGTTAAATCAGTATGCTACATTAGGGTGAAAACTGCTGTGTATTAAAAAGGAGAATAACTTGGTTGCAAATAAATGAATTGCATTTGGACTGAAAATCTTACAGATTCTGTAAATAAAGCCTCATAAAATCACGAAGTAAAAAAACAAACAGACATGTAAAGTGTCAATTAACCTAATCTTATAGGTGATAAAAATATTCCTTAAATAGATTTCTTATGTTTTTTTTTCTGGTCTAGATTTAACTCTCTAATCACCTACAAATTCAGATATATTCCTATGTTTTACTATTATTGAAAGATTCTCCGGTATGATTTCCAAATATTTAAAATATTCAACATAATTAACCTCCAAACTTCAGGCAGATATGCTGATCAAACTCATGAAAATTGCAATGAAAAAAATCTGAGAAAATATAATTGAGACACTACTAGACTAAGTAACAATTTTAATGTTTTAGAAACCAGGAATAAAATACAAGATAATCCTGAGAAAATTGGTTACTCTAAAAAAGAATACATTTAGCAAGGGCCAAGACATGGTAGATGGGGGACAAAAAGTTTAGACACAGATACAGTAGGAGGAGAATAACCCAAGACATTTTGTTTTTAATGAACCGGATAAGAGGTATGAATACAATAACTGTATGAACTCTGCTGGTATGATGCTGTGAGCTACCAAATGTGTTAGGCACCGGGAAGCCTTCCTACAGCTCTGTGTTACGTGTTTCATGGTACCATTCATGCCGGGATACTGTAAGTGCACTTATTTAGTCAGAATTTGGGCAGGATTTTAAACCCTAGAAAGTCAGGAGGTCACAGGAGAAAAGTGCTTTTTAGGTTGCCAGGCTGGGGCGATCGCAGAGAAGTCAGGACGTGGCACAATACCGAGTGAGCAAGCAGGAGGTGAGAGCACAGGACACCGCCAGGTGGAGGCAGACGGCCCCCGAGGGAAACGGGCTCAGCCTGTCCCGCCAGGGGCAGCAGCCTCAGGGGCTCACGGTGGGTGTGTGGCGAGCCGCCGTCTAGTTTTCTGCCTGCAGCAGGAGGGTCTGACACACATAACAACGTCAGAGCTCTGGTCGTAGGGCCCCCTTCACATCATCCTTCTGGTTAATGCTAAGGGAACTACCACCGTTTCTATCGTTACAATAAAAGTTTCCCTAGAGGGCTTACTATGGGCCGGAACACAGTGCAGGGATTCATTTGTTCATCCGTTCCTTTGTTCTGTAGACAGGTACTGAGCCTGGAATGTGCCTCATGTTGTGACAGGTACTAGGGTATAATGGTGAGTAAGACAGCATGCTCTGTGCTCTCTTAGCAAGGTGAGACAGATATTAATGCTATAGTGGATACAACCTGAATAAGTATGGATATACATTAGGTAAAAATGTGATGAGAGCGAGGGGCCCTAACTGTCTGAGAGAGCACTGGTACGTGAAGTATGAGCCGGACAGAGCTTGAAGAAGAGAGGAGAGTGGGCCCTCTAGACAGAGAGCAGTCCTTGAAGGATCTGGGAGCCAGAGAGGTGTGGGGAAGGTTCCACAGCAAGGGCTGAGGATGTGGAAAGAGGCCCGCCCCACTGGGCCAGGCAGAGTGTCTTAAGATGCAACAGGAAGCTGTTGAAGGTTTGTGAGTCCTGATATGACATGATCTGATTTTTCAAAGATAACCCAGGCTGCAATGTGAAGAATGGGATAGACTAAATGTAGAAACTAGCTGGGAAACCAGTTGCTTGGACCCTCATGAGAAAGATGAGGAACACTAATTCAGTCAATGCTCACAGCCTAGTAGGATTCTCATTTTACAGAGGGACAGACAGGGGCTTAGGGAGGTTAATTCCCAAAGTCACATGCCTACAACATGGGCAATTCAATCTTTTACGTTCAGACTTCCTAATCACATACTCGTGGAAGCAAGGTTTATACAGTGTGGCACTGAAACAGAAACCTAGATTCTATGTAAATTAATTCATTCATTTATTCACATAATATTGTTGAATGGCAGTTCTAGACACAGGGGACATAATGCTGAAAAAGATAGAAATCTCCCTCTTCTTATAAAGCTTACATTTCCCTGGATGAAATGGTACTTGATGAACAGGCTAGCTGCCTATCAGTGATAAAATGACAGCGATGAAACAGGATTGTATCACAGGCGATGACAATACCTGCTTGCGTTTGGTGGTGCCAAGACAGCCTTCTAAACCCAAATAACAAGAAAATGCCAGTCCGGCAGAAGACCCAGGGGGAAGGGCCTTTCAGGCAGAGGGAATTTCTGGGAAAAGATCCCAAGGCAGCCACAAGCATGACATATTTGAAGGACAAGAAAGACCTCAAGGTGGTTGGAGGACCGTGGGCATTGGAGAAGGTGATGCGGGTTGCGTTTGAAGAGATGATCAGGATTCAGGTAATGAAAGACTTGTGGGTGCAGGGTTTAGATTTTAGTCCAATTGAATGAGAAGCTGAGGAAAGGGTGTGAAAGGAGACAAGGTGAAGAAGACAGGATATGATTTCTGTTTTAAATATTTGTTCTGTTTCTTGTAATTTATGTATTGAAGAAATTGGGTCACTTTCTTAAAAGTGTCATCAGTTTGGATTCTCCTAATTACATCTTAATGGTAGCATGTTATTTTTTTTCTTTATTTTTTGTATTTTCTTTAAATTGGCAACTAGATCTAGAAGTTCAATTGAATTTGAGTTTGATTCTTTCCTCTTCTTAGGTAAGTGTCCTTACATAGGAGGCATTTGTGTGTAAAACCAGGTCATCTCCTTTGGTGATGTTAGCCATGGTTGAGAATCATTGCTTAGATGCTTTAATTAATCAGTGGTATGAAATAGTGATAATGTAATTCTACTTCAGAAGTACATTGTTTAAAAAATATTCTAGAGATAGTATGGGCAAGGCTAGCTGGTAGAATTTTTGATAACAGGGAGAGAAAGATAAATTGGAACTGACTGCTATGCCTTTGGTTTGAGAGATTGTTTTGTGGAATTGCCAATTACTGGCTTGGGGAAGGCTGGGAGGACAGGTTTGGGATGTGTGGAAAGTGAGGAGTGAAGGATTATATACCTTCTAAATATCCATGTGTGTATTTCAAGTAGTCAGTCTAGAATTCAGAAAAGGAATCAGAACTATGTGGTACAGTCACTGTGCATACAGTTGACCCTTAAACAATGTGGGGATTATGGGTGTTGATCCACCATGTAGTTGAAAATCTACATATGACTTTTCATTCCTCAAAAACTTTAGTCGTCCCTCAGTGTCTGAGGGGCTTGGTCCCAGGACCCCTGTGGATACCAAAGTCTGCTGACACTCAAGTCCCTTATATAAAATGATGTAAGAACAATGCGTACAGTCCCTTGCATCTGTAGATCCCAACCATGGATTGAAAATTCTTTAGATTTGGGGTTGGCTGAATCCATGGATGCAAAACCCAGGGACAGGGAGGAGCGATTGTACATTTATTGAAAAAAATTTACATATAAGGGGACCCATGCTGTTCAAACTTGTGTTACTCAGCTGATCCCTAGGTAGAACCATTGAGAACTGAATAGAAAGACAAACCCAACTCAAAAGGCCTCTTCACATTCACCATCATAACTATGCTTGCTTGGGGATACATAGTGCTCATCCACAAAAGGCAGAACAGGCACTTGCTGCGTACACCTGACACTCAGCCATCAGGAGGAATCTCTTGTTTGTCCATCACCCTAGAAAGCAGGATAGCAAGAGGAGTGATGATAAACTCCCTCCCTATTGTGGTAGGCAGAATTCTAACATGGCCCCATGACTTTTGTGCTTGGTGTTACTTCTTTGATTGTATTACATGGGAAAAGACATTTGGAAGGTGTAATTAAGGTTATGGATCTGTTGGCCTTAAATGAAGGACACTCCTCAGTGGGCCTAACTAATCACACGAGCCCTTAAAAGCAGAGTTTCCTCCTGGCGGCAGATGCGGAAGTCAGAGAGATTCTAAGTGTGAGGAGGATTTGAGAAGGAACTGCCTGCTTGAAGATGGAGGGGTTCACATGGCAAGGAATGCCAACTACCAAGGAAGTGGGAACCACAGCCCAGTAACCACAAGAGACTGAATTTTACAAACAACCTGAATGAGCTTGAAAGTGTATTCTCCAGAGCCTGCAGACAGCGGGGCAGCCTGTTTGCTACCTGGATTTTGGTGTTGTGTGTCTTCAAGCAGAGCATCCAGGTGAGCCTGCTGGCCTTCTGACCTACATAACTGAGAGAGAATGAATGGGTAGTGCGGTAAGCTGCTACATTTGTCATAGTTTGTTACAGAATTAGAAAACCAATCTGCCTACAACACGCCAGGCACTGTGGTGGGCTGCGGTGAGGGGTGCACTGACAGGTGCACATGAGTCCTTCTTTCGGAACTCGGACACCAGATGGTTCGGTCACTCATCTCTGAGAAGAGGTGGAAATGGGTTGTTTGGAAAGCTCAACCAGCTCTTCCTTTCTGTGTCCAAAGAGCAGCCACAGTCCCCATTGCCTCTTCTTCTTTACCCCTGACTGAAACAACACACACTTGGAAGCTATAGGATTAACTGATATATAACATTCATAAACTTGTCTGTATCGATAGCAAACCACTGATTGAAGCTGGGATGTTGTACAAACAATAACATTTGCTCAAAGTTATTATTTTAAAAAGTCTCTTAAGTCTACAATAAGCACACAAACAAGTGCACTCACACCCACATATGAAATTTGTGTTCTGTTCTCATTGTACAAAGAGGAAGAGGCTGAGAAGACAAAAGTGAGTCTTACCTGATATTTAATTGATAGTGGCACACCTGAGGTGTGGTGCTGTTCTTAAGTGCACAATTTTAAGTCAGTGAATACGTGCAGTTTTAAATTACCTTTAAAAGAACCAAAGCAGAGCTATAGACTTTGTTAGGAGTGCCATCGTTTTGATAAAAATGTATGCATATGATGGTTGGAGAAACTTTTATTGAGTGATTGCACCCAAACAAGCAAACTTGGCAATGTGCGTGCGTATGGGAGCAACGCCAGCCTCCCTGCCGCTGGAAGGTGAGCTGTCTGTGTAACCATCATGTAAGGAATTCAGGGAACAGGTAACGGAAGCCCAACAGGGTAATGGCTGGGACTGTAGAAGAAGTGGACAGATTTAAGAGATAATTAGGTGGTGGCAATTGAATTTAGTGACTGTAGAAAGAGGGGCGAGTCAATGTACTCTTTTACTTTAAAAGCACATCTTTTAAGATGGAGGGGTTTTCTACTTAACTCTGGAGACCAGACCCCACCCCTCACGCTGGCTTTTTTTCCATGCTGACCGCTCATCTCATTCCAAGCTGAGGATTTTAATCCTCTCCCTGATTTCTGTGTAAAGCAAAAAGTCATCAAAGCCTGTTGTTACAGTTTCATATCCTCCTTCAATCCAGGGGCCAGAACAGCCTGAGTTTGCATTTCAAATAATTCTGTTTGTTGAGGTATATGATTGTCCCTCATTCTTGTTATGTGTTGGTCATCATTCGAGATGGTGGATCTTAAGGCATCCTGGCAGATGACGGTTTTATGCAACTTTTTTCCCAGCTCTGTTCAGGGTCACTCCGCTCTCTAGCACTCCATATAACAGCAACTCCATTTTAATGTAGCGACAGCTATGAAAAAATCAAACTATCGGTCATTGTCAAATACTTTATAAATGGAGACAGAGGAGGGTTTCAGTTCTCCGCGTAACAAGGACAGAGGAGAAAGGTCAGTGATACATCATGCGGTATGGGATTTCCCCTCAAGCAATCTTCTGCTGAGACTCGCTCCTAGTGTGGAAACTTTGGTCTGGTCAGGGATTCTCTTAAGATTGCTGCTCGACTTAAGGCTACAGATATTCAAGTCTCTGCTCCGTATGGTATTGGAGAAAGAAAGAATGTATTTCAAGTAGATGTGGGGAAAGATATTTTGCCATTTATGAAAGCCAGGAACTAATATTAACTTTTTTTTTAACTGATGAAGGATTAATTAGATGACATAAATTATGTATGTGGGAAAAAGAAAAATCTATCAATGGGTGATTTGAGGATTCAGAAGAGTACTTAAGTTGATAACAAAAGGTGTTTTGTGCAGCAGGTCACATTTGGGGTGGGCTTTTGTTCTTCCTTTGTGCCTGAAAATGGTGAATGCAGAATTGTTCTTAGGCCATTCCCTGGTAGTGAGGGAACTAGCCATTTCAATAGAATTCAGCATTATGAGCTTGTCTGCTGTTTGGAAGAATAGAAGACTATTGACAAAAACTTAACAGGAAAGCCAGAGAACTGAAAAGCCACTAGAAGAGCTAGAATATCTGAATACTGGACCAATGGCATGGTCTCATAAAGAGCCCTTCTCCCAGGTCGCTTGAGAAAAGAATAAACACAGTGGCCCTGGAAGTCAAAACAATACATGTAATGTAAAAAGTAAACAGATGTGTTGCAAAAAGAAGTTCAGATTTATATTTAAAAATCTCTTGTAGAGTAATAAAACATATTTACTCATATAATAATCAGTCTGACTTTTAAAGAAATATTTAATATTATTGTACTTTTTTCTGGTTAATTTTCTTTTCCATGCCATGAAATATAGGTAGTTGCAACCCCGCAGTTAATTGCAAAGGAAAGTGAATGTATTAGAAATTTTTAATCTCACTTTGAAAGATAGATTATAAATATGACTATCAATTACTATGTCTGTTTAAAAGTTTCATAAATTTATTTTTGTAACAATGGGGGGTATAACTAAATATAAATAATTGTAGTTTAAATTTATAGTGAAATAAAATAATTTATTTCATTATAAAATGAAAATAATTTATTCCAAATAATTTATTCTAGTTTAAATTCTATCATGAAATAAAAATAGCAAATTATAAGTCAGGAAATAGTAGCTATTTTGAATTAAGGATATATTTATCTTTGTTTCCAATTGTCATAAGTATTATTTGAATCTTTAGTATAAATTAAATTATATTCTTTAATTAGTGTATTATAGAGCATTAAGCATTGAATAAAAAAATAACATTTTTTTACTACCTGACATTCTTCTACAGTTGTTTTCTTTTTTACTCTTTGCCTTACACTTTCTTGAAAAAAAAAAAGGTATATTGTTTTCTTTAATTAAAGGAAATAGCTTTACATTAAGCACTAGCCTCTCATGAAATTGAAAGAAATTGATGATTTGTTCTGGAATTAGAGAGACTTTTGAAAGTTAAGTACCAATATACCTAAAGGATAATCTAAGGAAGAGAATTCTCCACATGTTTAGCGGTCCCAGCTGCGGGTGGCATCTCTCATTTGGGGAAGGACTGTCCCCGGGCTGCACCACGGTGTGGAGGTGTGGAATGTACTATCGCATGCAGCTGATGATCATGGTGACACTGCCCTCGAGATTTTATCTTATACTATGGTTACAGAGTAAAAAACATGGGTAAAAATATTAATTGCAACTTTTAAAATTAATTCTAAGATCCTCTTTTAATTCACAGATGCCCAAATATTAACTTAAAATTGAGTGGCTGCAATGTGTCTCATTGCATTCTAGACATTTGCCGTGTCAAATCTACAGAGACAGGTGCACCTGAAGACAAATGACCAGACCACCATAAAACAGAAGCTTAATTATGTTCACTTACAGTTTCAAATTATTCTCGAGAAATTACCTTGGGTGGGTGACGCATCCATCACGGCAAAACTCTAATTTCATATTCACAGTAATGTGCTCCTGTAAACTGCTCTAAGAAGGCTTTAACTAAGTTTTCCTTGTGACCTCGCCAGGCTGAAACATTGCAGGCCGTGTGTTTTGCAGGGCCTCCTATTAATTTCTGGCCTTGCTGCAGCCTGGGCACAATGAAGCAAGTGAAGGGCGGAGACCAGATTTAATTTTGAATTTCCTGACCATTGCTGGTTTGTATCTCAACTTGAACATTACTGAAATAGGTTATTTTTGGCCAATGACTTTTTGTGCAGCGCACTGGGCAAATGTAATTAAGTGGCCTGAGTTTTCTTCTCAGCTGTCCTCTGAGTTCTTGCATGGAAACTTGGAGTCTCAACAGGAAACACCTGTATGGTAGTTGTATACTAAGTGTTTGCAGAGAATTAATGTGCAACATTCTTCCGGCACCCCACCAGCTCTTCCCCAAATGGAAATGCCTAGCTGTGTTGGAAGGCTGGATTTTTAATTACTAGTGAAAATCCAACCTCTTGGCTTAGAAGTAAGTTTTGTTAATGGTCTATTAGGTAGGCTTAGCTGTATAAAAACTAGCCACATTATTCATTTATTTTATCATTCAATTAAACAATTTTTTGCTCAACTAACCTTACTGAATGTCCACTCTGTGTAAGAATTGTAGAATTATACAAAGAGAAAGCAGATGTAGATTCTACCCTCATGAGAGATTAATGAGAAAAACATTATTCTTCTAATGGAATCCAATCAATTCTTTCTTGGAGACAACCAGCACATATTTGGATAGACTGCTTGCTTTGTGAAAAAAAAGTTGAAAGCATGTTGTTAAACCCCACTGACCTTCTGTTTTTGGCAATGTATCAATTAGACATCATAAAAAATCTCAATAAGCATCTAGAAATGAAAGCTAAGCAGCAAAATTACATTTTAAATTTTATAGCTGAGCTCCTGATGAAGCTGGAAAAATCCTCAGAAATAAAACATAAGAGGGTTTTGAAACAAAAGTGGTAACTCAAGTTGAACATGAGGCTGCAGCTATCCCAGTAAAACTTGCTGATTTATCTCTCTCAGAGATTTAGGTTTTCACAACTCAGTGGGCTCAGGAAACAAGGCCTTGAGCCTAAGCAGGATGAGACATTGGAACTGACATCCCAGAATGAAGCCAAAGGCCTTGAGGGGTTGCATCCTTGGTGAAAGGCTAGACCAAGAAGGTCTTCTGCTGCAGTGGGGGAAAGACAGGAATATTTACCAGGGTCAGCCTCAGCTCAAGAAAGGTCAGGGGAAGTTTCCCCCAAGAACCTGCAATCACAGATTGCCCTTAGTTGAGTTTGGAGTTTGAATTTTCTACAGCAGAGATATCCATCTGTCACCAAGCTAAGGAATTAAGTGGGTAGGGGTTGATAGTGCCCTGTGGAATATAACAGAAGCAAACACAACTCCAGTCGATGGTGATACATGTTCAGCCTTTTAACTCCACAGATAAAGCATCAAGCTTTAATATAAAATTAGTATTCATATCCAAAATACACAAAGAACAGGTAACACTCAATTGTAAGAAAACAACCAATGCAATTAAAAAATGGGCAAAGGACCTGAACATACACCTCACCAAAGAAAATAAACAGATGGCAAATAAGCTACAAAGAGATGGTTGATATCATCATCAGGGAGATACACATTAAAACAACAACGAGATGCCACTCTATATGTGTTAGATTTGTGAAGATCCAAATGCTGACAACACCAAAGGCTGATGAGGATGTAGAGCAATAGGAACGCTCACTTGTAGTCGGTGGGAATGCAAAGTGGTACACCACTTTGGAAAACAGTCTGGCAGCTTCTTGCAAAACTAAACATAGTCTTGCCACGTGATCCAACAATTGCATTGCTAAGTGTTTACCCAATAAACTGAATACTTAATGAGTACACAAAAATGTGCACATGCATGTTTGTAGCAGCTTTCTTCGTAATTGCCAAAACTGTAAGCAACTAAGATGGATAAACAAACTATGATACATTTATACAAAGAGGTAATATTCAACAATAAAAATAAATAAATTATCAAGCCATGAAAAGACATGGAGAAACCTTAAAAATATACTGTAAGTGAAAGAAACTAGTCTGAAAAGACTATACGAGGTGTGTCCAGAAAAAGTCCAGCCACTGTTAATATAATGAGAATGGTTTGTGCAACATTGATGTAAACTAGCAGGCAAGGAGGGTGGACTGGAATGCACATGTGTGAACAATGGTGACTTCATTGTACTAGTCAGTGAGGGCGGTAGACACTTGAGTGAGCATGTGTACTGTGTAGCCGTTGCATTCAAAATGACTGAGTGGAAAAACGAATCTGCCTCAAATTTTGCATTAAACTGAACATTCCTCAGCAGAAATTATTCAGGTGATCCAGAAGGCTTTCAGGAGTGATGCAATGAGTGCAACACAAATAAAAGTTTGACACAAATTCTTCGAAGATTGTCAAGAATATGTTGAAAGTGATCCATGTTCTGGAAGGCCTAAAATAAGCAGAACACCTGAGAATGTTGAACAAGTACCAGCTGCAAGCAACAAAGATTGGTGACTGACAGGGTGAGAACTAGAACTAGATTTCAGACTGTGGTCTGGGGATTCCTAAAACTACTGTGTCCAAGATTTTGATTCAGGATCTTGGCATGAAATGCATCGTGGTGAAGTTTGTTCCATGGCTTCTGCTACTAGAGCAGAAGGAACATCGTGCTGCAGTTGCTAATGACTTGATGCAAACTGCTACCAATGAACCAGATTTCCTTGAGAAGGTCATAGCTGGAGATGAATGGTGGGTCTACGGGTGTGATCCAAAAATGGAGGCTCAATAGTCCCAGTGGAAGTTGGGACTACTTCCCAACTTGGTTGGGAAGCTTGGTTTTCCACACCTGAAGAAGGCACAGCAAAGTCTCAGCAAGATTGAGACCATGTTAACTGTGTGTTTTGATTGGGAAGGTGTTGTCCACCTGAGTATGCCCCTTCAGGCCAAATAAGCAATAAGGAGGACTACTTCAGTGTTCTTCATCAGTTGAACAACAAAAATGCAGTACAACAAAAATGGCTATAGTTACGGGCAACTGGTGACTGGCAGCTCCATCATGACAACATACCCACTCATGTATCAAATCTTTCACAGACATTTTGGCAAAACATCAAATCACCCAGGTGACTCAGCTGCCCTGCAGCCCAGATTTGTCAGCCTGTGACTTCTGGCTTTTCCCAAAACTAAAATCACCTTTGAAATGGAAGATTTCAGACTGTGAATGAGATTCAGGAAAATATGACAGGTCAGCTGATGGTGATTCCAACAAAGGATTTTGCAGGGTGTTTCAAAGAGTGGAAGAGATGCTGGGAGAACTGTGTGAGGTCCCAAGGTGTCTACTTTGAAGGGGACTGAGGCATCATTGTTCCATTTACAATGTTTCTTGTATCTTGTATTTTGAATAAATGTCTCTATTTTTCATAGTACATGGATGGATTATTTCTAGAAATATCCTATATACTCCATGATTCCAACCTTAACACATTCTAGAAAGGACAAAAATACAGAGACAGTAAAAACATGAGTGGTTGTCAGAGGTTCAGGGGAAGAGAGAAAGATAGAAATGAATAGGTGGAGCACAGAGGATTTTTGAAACAGTGAAACTATTTTGTATAATACTGTCATGGTGGATACATGACATACACATTCAGAGCCCACGGAACTGTATAACACAAAGAGTGAACCCTAATGTAAACTATGGACTTTAGCGAGTCATAATTCATCAGTGCTTGTATCAGTTATAAAAAATGCAGCCCTGTCTGGTGTGGCTCAATGGATTGAGCACCAGCCTGCGAATCAAAGGGTCATCGGTTTGATTCCCAGTCAGGGCACATGCTTGGGTTGCGGCCCAAGTAGTGCCCCCCACAGGGGGCGCATGAGAGGCAACCACACATTGATGTTTTCTCTCCCTCTCTTTCTCCTTCCCTTCCCCTCTCTCTAAAAATAAAATAAATAGAATATTTAAAAAATGTACCATGCTAATGTACAATGTTAATAAGGGGAAGCTCTGTGTGTCAGGACAGGGGTGGAGGGAGGAAGCATATGTGAATTCTCTGTACTTACTGCTCCTTTTTTCTGTACATCTAAAACATCTCTAAAAACAAAAATGACAAAACACATAGAAAAGAAGCTACCAAAAAGCAGAGTCACCAGGGATAGCTAAAGGGAAACTGGCACTTCGGAAACATGAAAGGATCAATTTATTGGATATAGAATATGAAATTAGAGAGTTTGAAATATTTAAGAAGCAAATATTGAATTGATCAAGAAATTAGAAAAGATGAAGAAAAAAAAGAACCAGAAATACTTGAAAATTCATTAATAGATACTCCAAAAAAAGGCAATTGAACTTTAAAACTCAGTGAGAGCTTTAGACATCCACTTTCAACCAAGATGGAATAATAGGAACTATATTTACCCTCCCACCTGAACCAACTAAAAAATAAACAAAGAGTGATGATAGCTGTGAGATAAGAAACAGATAGGGTGTGTCTTATAATTTCCTGAGATTACTGTCTTGGGAGAGTTTCCAAGCAATGGTGCAAGAAGAGGGAACTGAGAAACAAGCCAACAGACTCCCTGAGTTGAGAAGATAGAACTGACAGCCTTAGAAGACCAAGGTAAGCAGAAATTTCAGGCCAGATTGCCTAAAAGGAGAGAGCTACACCGCTAGAGAACTCTGGAAATCTGTGGGCAGCTCTCCTTGAGTATCCGGCAGAGTTCTGTCCATCTATGCATCGTGATAGAGGTTGGAGCTGTTAAATCATCCAGAAGGATTAGAAGTAATATTGCCGATAGCCATGAATATTGCCACTGCCCACCAGGCAGACTGGACAAATCTGAAGTTTTACAAGACATTTGGTGAAATATAGAGAAAGGTCCTGCCTCCATAGTGTGGAACAAATAGCCCTACACTGAGCACTGCTCCAGCTCTATCCAACGAATCTTTACAGGGAGACCAAAATGATCAGATTGTCTCCAAGGAACCTAGCTGCTTCCCAAACAGACCTCAAGAATATTTATAGGAATATAAAATATCCAGCATCCAATAAGGCAAGATTCAAAGGGCCTTGAATAAAAGAAAAATTATCAGGCATGCAGGTAAATTCCATTCACAATCAGGAGATAAATCAACCAGTTGAAAGCAACCCAGAACTGACACAGTTGTTAGAATCAACAGACGGGAGCTTGAAAACAATAATTGTAATTGTATTCTGTATGTTCAAAAATTTAAATAGAGATATAAAAAGGACCTAAATCAAATGTCTAGAGTTGAACCATAAAACATGTTAAATAAAAAATATGTGGGATGGGCTTTGACCATGATAAGACATTGTGAAAGAAAATATAGTAAACTTTAAGACATAGCAATATACACTATGCTAAATAAAACCCACAAAGAAGAGAGAATTAAAAAGAAAAAAAAAACCCACCAAAAACAATGAACAGAGACTTAGCGAGCTGCACGGCACCTGCAAGTGAGTATACGTACAATTGGAGTCCCTTTAAGAAGAGGGTAGAGCTAGCTAGAGACAGAGCAAGTACTTGAAGACATGATGCCCAAACTTTTCCAAACTCGATGATAATTATAAACTCACAGATCCAAGTAGTTCAATGAACCTCAGGCATAAGAAATACAAAGAAAACTACACCAGTGCACATTATAATAAAATTGCTTAAAATCTGCCGTAGAGAAAAATCTTCAGTGTACACAGAGAAAAATCACATTACATGTAGGGAAGCAAAGATAAACATGAGGGCAGATTATGGTAAAAAACAATACAAGCGAGAAGATACTGGAGCAATATGTTTAAAGTAATGAAAGAGGAAAAATACCTGTCAGCCTAGAATTCTATACTAAATGAAAATATCTTTCAAAAATAAAGGTGAAGAAAAGACTGTTTTTAGATATAAAGAGCTGAGAAAACTCCTTGCTGATGGAGTCTCGCTACAAGACGTATTAAAAAGAAGCCTCTTGAAAAATATGCAATCTGTTCACTTTACAATTCAAAATAAAATTGCCAAAGGTGAAGTTACCACTTCAAAAAAAAAAAAAAAAAAGAAGCCTCAAGGCAAAAGGAAAATGATAGCACAGTGATCCGTACGTCTGCAAGGCATGAAGAGCACTAGAAAATGGTGCCTAGTTCCTATTTTTTCTCACTATTTAAATATCTTTAAAAGATAATTGACAGATTAAACAAAGAATGTTGTGTGCGCCTTACATCATATGTAAGAAGCACCAAGGTCAGTAGGGGAAAAACTACCTATGGTATGTTTCTTATACTACATGCTCAGTGGCGTAATATCACTTACAGAAAAACTATGAATCTTAAAATGGTATGTATACTACTAACCCTAAACAAACCACTAATGTGACAAAACCAACCAAATAAAGGTAAAATGAAATCATTAAAAATATTCAATTATTCAAAAAGAAGGTAGAAAAAGAAAGAAAGGGGAACAAAGAACAGAATGGACAAAGAGAAAACAGGTAGCAGGCTGAAAGATTTGAACCTAACTATATCAAAAACTACAAAATAAATGTAGCGATACATCATGTCCATGAATCAGAAACAAAATATTGTTAAGATGGAAGTCTTTCTAAACTGATATCTACATTGAATACACTTCACATGGAATTCCTAAAAAGCTACTTTGTAGAAACTGACAAAATTATTTGGAAATACAGTAATGCAAAGGATTTAGAACAGTTTAAAAAGCTTTGAAAAAGAACAAAGTTAGCAGACTAACACTACCTGCTTTCAAGACGTATAAGTCTACACAACTCAGAACATCAGTGTGCCAAGACAGAGAAATAGATCAATGAACGTAATGTGGAGTTCAGAAATAGAACCATACGTAAACAAAAATGGATTCTGACAAAAGTGGAGGGCAATCCAGTGGAGAAAGGGTAGTCTTTTCAACATAACTTGTATAAAAAACAACTCAAATTGGGTAATAAACTAAAGAAAGATAAAACATAAAACTATAGAACTATTAAAAGAAAATATAAGAGGAAACCTTTCTGATGCTGGGTGAACCAAAAATTTCTTAGCCTGTAGTACCTAAAAAGCACAATCTATGAAAGAACAAATTGATAAGTTGGACTTAATCAATATTTAAAACTTCTCATCTTTGAAAAGACAAGCCCCACACTGGGGGAAAATATATGTAAATCATGTATTCAATAATGGCCATGTATACAGAATATAAAAAGAACTCTTCAAAATTGAATTTTAAAAGAACAAAGTATTCATTTTTAAAGAATGGGCAAAATATTTGAACAGACACTTCACCAAAGAATCTATACAGATGATAGATACACACATGTAAATATAGTTGCTCAACATTAATTATTAAGTAAATGCAACTCAAAACCACAATGACATACACTGATAAGAATGGCTAAAATTGAAAAAAACTGACCTACCAAGTGTTTTCAAGGATGAGAAGGAACTACCATATAATCATGTTGGAAAACATTTTGGCAGTCTCTTAAAATGGTAAACATGTAAATATTGAAGTCATTAAGAATGATGACAATCCTATAAGATAGTGACAGTGGTCTGCTAAAAAAATTTTAAAAAACTAATAAGGGATTGATAAGGAAATTCAAGAGTTACAGATTTTAGCTTCAGTTACAGTTAAGAAGCTTAAGTGACTAATGTACATGGAAAGCTGTCATTCCAAGAACTGGACAGCATGACCTACGTGACTTCAGGAGGTGGACAAGCAATTCAACCTTTGTGGCCTAGGGGGTCTGCAAGGGATCAAGATGGTATCTGAGCCCTTGTGTTCCAGGGAAGGAACATTGTTGTGACTCAGATGAAGAAGGGTTGATCAGCAGATAAAGAAATGCTAAGAAAATGGTCACAGGACTGCAATTCTTATCTGATTAATCTTTTTCCAAACCCCTTACCTACTCTTGCCTTATCCCCATGAAAAGGTTGAGATGAGATTTTAAGATGGATCCTGAAGGTACATAACCCACCATCTTGTCAGATCACCGGCATCTGAGAAAAGCGCCCGTAAAGGTTTAATCCTTATTTCTACTTGTTGGTTCTGATAGCGACAGGCAGCCCAAACACAGACTTTTCTGTTTTCAGGATGATAGGAAGAGTGCAGGGATTTGTAAATATGCTTAACAAAAGCACAGTGACAAATCTTCTAATATGATGACACAAGCTTCAAAAATGAGGCTTCTTAAAGAAGGAAGGTCAAGCATCTGGAAAGGGCAACAAGGAGCAGGAATTACACATACTCATCTGCAGAGCCCAAGACAAGAAGATTGTGGGAGAGAAAAACTCCCCCTGAGAGGTCAGTGAGGGAGAAAGTGTAAGGGGAGAGCCAGACTTCCTTCAGAGCAGCAGGGTGAAGAAAAATGTTCAGAAAAAAAGCTGAACATACAGAGAATTTTGATGATGAAAGAGTGTGAGTTTCAGGAAATGTTGACGGAATTGTTTAGGAAGAAACCCTGTTTATCTGAGGACGATGAATAGATTTTATTTTGTAAACTGTGTACAAAGACAGATGTTGAAGTGTAGATGTCTTTCGTGGGTTGCCTGCCCATTCAAAAAAGATATTTTCTAAAACACTTACCTAAAATATTGAAAGAAAAGAGGGTTATGTCCACACCATAGCCACTATATGTTTGTTATTTGTGTCTTGATTGTTCAAAGAGAACTTTGAATAGAGTCCTGGTACCCATTTGTTAAATGCAAGGCTATGAAGTTGAAATGTATTTATGAAATTCAAGCATTTTCTTTGACTCAAGGGAGCTATTTTAATCAATGCAGAAAATGTTAATAAAATAAATGACTAGCCTCGCCTGAAAAAAAAATAGAAATTTTCTTTATTGTTGATATTATCATTTACAAACATGAAAAATTCCTTTTTTTCCCTCACAGTGTAATGTCTGTATGTACACGTGAATAGCTAAAATTTTTAACCTAGCTAAAATTAACTCAATTTAAGATCAATATTTAAATCACTGGATGGAGAATGGAAGTGTCAACATAAACACAGTATAATCGGTATATCTCACATGAGGAATAAGGATTAACCAGAACTTGTAAAAACTCTCATTCCCAGTTTCCTATTTGCCTCCATGCTACCAGTATACCATCTCTGTACTGATCACTTCTCAGTACACACAATATAATATGCTTTTACGATTGAGTGGAAGGTATAATGGTCTTTCAGTGAATCTCAGTTCCCCATTGTCTCCTTTTATACGCAGCTTGATGTACACCGCGGGTGCAGAGGAAGTCTGAGGAGTAGTGTTAGAACTGAGGTCCACTCTGCCAGGACACTGCTCCCTCTACTTTTCCGGAGATTCGAGGAAGGCAAAGGGAGCTGCTTGCAGCCAGGAGCCCACCGCTGCACAGGCATGAGGAAGGGAAAGTCGATTGCTTGTAACTGCTGCCCCGGCTGGGCAAACTCACTTTCAGGGTGGCCAAGGAGGCAAAGGGCCTCTGTCTGTCTTCCCACACTATTGCGTTTACAGTGGGAGGCTTTTCTGTGGTTTTGGGTATCTCTTGTATGATGATCCAGAATCTTATGTGTGGTTAATACACTCCGAAAGTTCCTGCATCACACTACTTAAACACTAGAGCTTATTTCAACATGGAACTCTGTATTAGTCGACATTTGAACAGTTATAGAATCTAGAAATTCCAGGTGTCATTCACCCAAAATTTTAATATCACTAGATCAAGTCAACCTATTGAAAACTTTGAGGAATTGTTATTTTAAATATATGTTCTTTCATGGAACTTTAAAAATGACCAGCAAAACAGTTAAGATTGAATTCATTTTCTATACAAGTTCTTTTAGAGCATACATTTTTAAAAAAAGACAGCTCCTTAATTTTACTATTCTGAAGAAAGGAGGGAAAAACCAATTCTATATTAAAAATTTGCTATGACTTTTACACTTTCAGAATATTTTTAAAGACAAGTTGATGCTATATACAAAACAATCTATGGAGCTTGTTCTTTAAAGTCGAAGTAACTGCTAAAACTAATAGTAAAAAAAAAAGTTGTTGCGACTGTATCATTTAACTGTGCAAATTATTCTGTCATTCAGTCAATTTATGCTTTATTTTTATGACTCATCAAAACTATAGCAATGTTGCCCTGGCTGGTGAAGCTCAGTGGATTGAGCACTGACCTGTGAACTGAAAGGTCACTAATTCAATTCCCAGTCAGGCCACAAGCCTGGGTTGCAGGCCAGGTCCCCAGTTGACGGCATGCAAGAGACAACCTATCGACGTTTCTCTCACACATCAATATTTCTCTCCCTCTCTTTTTCTCTCCCTCCTCTTCTCTCTAAAAAAATAAATAATCTTTTTAAAAAACTATAGCAATATTTAAGAATTTTTTTACCAGCTTTCATTTCAGTAATAGTCATTGGTTTAGACCTGCCTGTTATACACCAATTATTTCTTAAGTTTCATAGAACAAATGTGTTGTTATTGTTTTATCATTTCCATCACCATAGGTATCACAATGGTCACTGAAATTCTAAACTTCTTTAAAATTATTCAGAGTTCTAATAGTAGCATATAAAAAAAATCTTCCTTTCATGGAAAAAAAAACATATTTGAAGCTTAAATTTATTCAATGAACAATAATCAGAGGTGTAGCATGTGCCTGGCACTCTACCGGTCAGCGAGGATGTGGAAGTGGGGAACACAGCCCTCTAAAGCCCAGGAGATCACCCTCTGCTGGTGGTGGTGACAGTGAAGGGGAATGGAGAGGTCAACAGTTAACATCAAATCAGTTCCTTGTCATAACTGAGAGATGTACAAAGATCCATGGGTACCCAGAGAGGAGAGAGAGAGAGAGAGAGTGCGCACCCTAATTCTATTTCTTCAGGAAGACCTTCTCAGTGAGAAGGGTATAAGTTGAGCTAATTTTTTTATCCTCACTTGAGGACATGCTTATTGATTTTAGAGAGAGGGGAAGGGAGGGAGAAAGAGAGCGATAGAAACATCATTGTGAAAGAGAAACATTAATAAGTTGACCCTTGTATGTGCCCCGATCAGGACCAAACCAGCTACCTAGGCATTATGCCGTGACTGGGAATCAAACCTATGGCCTCTCAATTTAGGGAATAACACTCTAAGCAGTACTCTGGTTAGCTCAGAATGATACTCTGAGCTACAGTAGCCAGGGCAGTTGAGCTAAATTTTTAATGTTAGTTTTGCCGTTTAGAAAAGTCGGAGTGGGGAGCAGGCAGTCGAAATTAAGGGAATGG
The DNA here is from genome assembly GCA_004027475.1 of Anoura caudifer. Taxonomy (NCBI): domain Eukaryota; kingdom Metazoa; phylum Chordata; class Mammalia; order Chiroptera; family Phyllostomidae; genus Anoura; species Anoura caudifer. The sequence continues at coordinate 9,088 of PVKU01005902.1, read as the reverse complement.
TATGTACAAAGGTAGTATGGAGTGATGAGGCCCAAGACTAGTAGTTCAGTATGGCTGGAATACGTGGTTAATGGAGGAGCAATGGGAACTAAGCCTCAAAAAGAAGATACCAACCAGTCATGAGGGGCTCTGCATGCTATATGGGATTGTTCTGCATCTCTTGGTGATGGAGAGACATTGAATGATTATTTTTTAACCAAGAAAAAGGTGGGATCAGATTCATATTTTAGAAGATTATTCTGGCAATCATCATCATCATCATCATCATCATCATCAAGTTATCTATGAGTGCTTGATTTAAATACACTATCAAATCATACTGTGAATGAAATACTATTGTTATCCACACTTTACAAATAAATGAGTTAGGAACTTGTCCAGAGTTTACTCATTCAAACCAGGGCAGTTTGGATCTGTTAAGATCCCTCACTCTTAACCACTATATTTCATTGCCTCTGAGAATATTCTAGTGTGGTGTGAGGGGTGAGGGGACAGGCAAAGAGCCTACTGAAATAGAATACATGAGGAAGTGGTTGATGAGGAGCAAATGCATTCAAGAATTATTTAAAAGTAGATCTCCCAATAGTTGGTTTTGAATTGGATCCATGCAATTTCCCTAGCATTTAAAATGTCTGGAAAATATGTTAAGAAATATCTTTTGTTTTTATTAAAAAGTACTATTTTTCCGTTATGATATTACTTTCGTGCAAGTCTTTTTGTTCATTCTCTCAGGCTACATTGTAAGTCAGATTCACTGCTGTCTATTTACCTGAGTCTTATGTACAATCAGGGCCCATTACTATGGTCAGCTGCCTTAATCTGAATTTATGACCTTGTCTCACATGAGGTAAAATATGGGCATACCATATTGGTAAAGTTTTTCTTTTCATAAAAATAATATCTATTGTTGCTGTTGTTACTTAGCTCTTATCTTTCATGCATCTCTATGCGCTCTTTTTGGGAAAGAAAGACTTGGTGGCTTTAATGGAATAGCTACCCTGAATCATGAATTTTGTTGAACATTTTCTTGTTATCATGAGGAAAAGACAGTTTGTTGTTATAAAAGTTACATTGGGATTGAAGAAGTATGTTTTTTAGCTTTTTTATAGTCAATAAATGTAATTATAAATTTAGATTTAAAATACTAAATGTATGCTCAAGGATATTTAAATAACTGGTGATCCGGTTTCATTCTGATAATTTAGGACATAGAATGTCCTAAATAATTGTGTTTGTCTCATCAATAGATTTCCATGTAACTCAGTGAAATAGGCAATATTCTTACAAAGATCTATCAAGCTTTACTGGATTGACCTAGTCATTCCAGCCTGTTGGGTAGATACCCATCATCTCCTGCTTCACCTCCCTTAACTCATTCTTCTTGGCTATAATGACTGCCTTGCTTTTTCTCAAACATGCCAAACACCCACGACCTTTGCACTTGCTAACCTAACTGTCTGGGATGCTCTTTCCTCAGATTCCACATGGATGGCTCCTTCACTTTCTTGAAGCTTTTGCTTATAATATCCCTCGATCCGAAAGGACTTCTAAACCACCCTATTTATAGTACTTTTACTAAAATTTTTGTTCTTTCCCTGTTTTATTCCCTTTACTGCACTTATCAGCTCAATTTCCATGCCTGCTGAGAAGGTTGAGGGAAGGGCTAAAAGTTCCAATATTCCAATCATGACTTGGTCTTTCTGGTAACAAGCTCCTAACCAAACGCCCACCAAGAATCTTCTCATTAGAATAATGACATTTCTATTACCAAGAAAATTCCAAGGGATTAAGGAGCTCAAAGACCAAATGTTAGGACAATAGAAAATTACAAGAGTTTCAGGAGCTATATGCAAGGAACTGGGAGAAGAGACCAATATATGTATTTTTTTATTGTTCCACAGATATAATTTCCATACCTAGAGCATAATGTTCACTGACTTTGAGTGAAAAAATCTATTAATAGATGAACAACAGAAAATATTTTTCCCTAAATATATTGCTCTTCTAAATTTGTTCAGAGTAGTTCAATATACCTTTTCTATTTCTGTATCCTGGAAGCATGGAAGGGATATTTAGTGTTACAAATAATCTATGAAGGGATTATTGCAAATATTCAAGGTTAAATTAGTAAGGCATAAACTTGGTTTAGTTTAGTTTTTAATATACCATTCACTATGTTGAAAGCAAAATGATGTGAAAGTGATTTTTGAAAGTAAAAATCACATTAAGTCTGTAATAGTTAATAAAACATAAAGATATTGTAGGCTCTTGTCAGGAAACTTTTCATAGTGTTATTACATGTTTTGCACAGTATAGATTATTAAGCATTGAATAATTTTCCTTGACAGTTAATGGAAGAATTTCTAGAACTAAATTACCAAACTAATGGAGTGGGCGTGAAAGCAGGAGTTAAGGTTTTATCTATTAGTACATGGGCAGGTGGCCATTTCATTAACCCAGATGGAAATTCAGATTGTGAATTTATGAAATGATTGCTGGAAAGGTTAGTAGAGATAGAACAATATGTTGATTTTGGGAGAACTGTTTTATATCCAATTATATTTGTCTAATAAGAGACAATCAGAATTTTATATCTGAATCTTGAGTGTGTTCTGAAAATACAATCTTATAACTATTAGAAAATATGTAGTCATTAAAATTATGTGCATAAGGGAGATTGTTTAGGGGGTATATGTGTGAAGATAAGAATATGGAGAATCTGATTTCTCAAATGTTTAACTCACTACTTTTATCCCTTTACTGAAGTAATTAATTTTTCTTTACTATACCTGCATTTGTATTCTGTTCTTTGCTATATGTTTTTAATGAATTCCTTTTATTCCCCTCAATCAGTGGTGATGTTTTTATGCTATTAATTTATCTAAACAATCAACTTAAAATTTTAGTTAAGATCTCAATCACTTTTTATTTTTTGCTTTTTATTTCAGTCATTTCCACTCTTTATAATTTTATTCCTTCTTCCTTTATGTTTGTTCTGTTGTCTGTTTTCTAGTGTATTGAATTGAATGAAATGGAAAGAGAAAACTACAAGTCCCATTTTTGTTAATGTAGGAAGTATAAACTCTATATTCCTTTATTCAGTTTTTGATTTTGTTAAAAAATTTTTTTTTTTGGCTATTAAATCATGGTTGAAGCCAAAAACTCTAATTAGCAGTTGTTGGTGGAAAGTTTTGGCCAAATAAAAGATTGTTGAAAACAGTGCACTGTGCATTGGTTAGCTGTTGCCACAGAAATGCTGCATAACCAGCTACACTCAAAACACAGGGACTTAAAACAACCACCTTGTGGGTTCACTGACCTACAGGCTCAGCTGAGTGGTTCTGTTGTTCCCAGATGGGTTTGCTCCTGTCTAGGGTACAGCTGGAGGTTAGCTGATCTAGCCTGTATCTGGCTGGGGTGGTTGAATTCTGCTCAACCAGGTATGTTCTTCTCATGGTGGTAGCAAATGGTCAAGAGAGCCAGCTCAAGAATGGAAGTGCTTTTCAAGTCTTTGGTCACATGATACCCGATAATAGTTCATTGTAAGTCGTATGACTGAACCCAAAGTCCTTGACTAGGAATACATACTCCTCTGTCAGACCCCAAAATCTCTTATCACAGGGAAAAGAGACAGAGAGGGATGGGGAACTGGAGCTTCTAGTGCAGTAAATCTAAGATAGTATGTACAAAATGAGCGCTTATATTGTAGTAAAATTTATTTCTGGTTTTGATTTTTTAAAATTTCTATTAGTGTATGATTCATTTGTAGTATTTTTACCTCACTATTTTTTATTTTCTGTTTTCTTTGTTTTTATTCTATATGTTTTTATTTTAGTCCAGTGGACCCTTGTCTTCTTAAGGATCTTTTTGAGGATCCTTAACATTTATATTTTAAATTGATTTTTATAGTGCTCTATTAAATTTTAATTTTATTAGATTGAATTCATCTCATGGTTATTGTTCCTAAATTAGTTTTTCTTGTGAATTTTGGAATATTGGTTCCCAGGGTGATCTTGACTCGAAGACTCTCCTGTTCCCTAGTGTCTCTTAGGGCCTCTATCCCATAGTGATATGATTAATAGTGCAAATCTAAATGCCAAGATTGTGAATAGGGAAGTCTCTGCCCTGGTTTCTGGGCCTTATTTACTTCTTCTTGTCCCTCTAGTGATGCAGTATTATAAAAGCTTTAACCATTGGTTCACAAAACAGTATGTACCTTGTTCTGAGCTTCCATTCATGGCAGGGAATGCTCCAGTGCAGCCCTTCGTGTTAGGCTGTGCGTTCTGGCTTAGTCCATATCATATGTGACATTGTTAGTTTTTATTACCCACTGGGACCACACCTGCCACCAGTCTGCACCTGCTTTCGGTTCTGAAACAAACATACCCCATCTACTGCTTCATATTTCTTTTCTATTTTCTAATCAAGAAGACGTATATTTTATGTTTGAGATGATTTTTAAATTTCCTGTTTCTTTTGTTTCATTTAAAATTTATATGGAGATGGGTATGAATTTATTACATGTGGAATTAACACTGTTCACTTTTGTAGTAAAATAGAAATGTCAGATATATTTAAATAAAGTATTTTGTATTCTGAGTATTACACTTGCTGTTATGTAGTCAAGTGGTTCAGTGGCCACTGGACAGGCAATGACATGGATTGCTGCATTTTCTCTACATACTGAATTAGGTCAGCTGAGTTACTTCCTGAAATAATGTGGTTTATTGTATACACACTATTCAAGCCAAATATTTGTTTACTGAGTTTAATGACATTCTATTTTGTTTTCTTTATTGGGAACATGGACTTAATACTTCATTGTCTCCCAAAGACCAGATGTGTTCAGTGTAACATTCAGTGAACAGGAAAAAAATGTGCTCATGTATGCTTTGAAACCTTACTATAAAAGATTAAGATTAATGATCTTTCATTTAATAGTGGAGTTTTTTTGGTTTTGGTCTTCCTTCAAACGTTCACATGACTGATAGCTTATCCACGTGCATTGTAAATTGCAAATGAACTTGTCAGAAAAGATATTATATATTTTAGGGAACCATAGATAACCTGAAGGCCCATTTCCATGCCCCACCCCTGGATAATGTGCAGAGTGTTATTTTCTTAGGAAGAAAAAACTTTTCATTATTGGTCTCAGAATTATAGAGCCTTTAGGTATAATGAGGTAGACTTTTTTTTTGCTAGGAAAACCACAATTGCACTAAGTGGAATGTAAGAGGTTGTCATTCTGCTTCTGATATGAGAATAACATGTTTGAGGAGATGTTTGTAATGGAAAACTAAGGAACATGGTTTGGATTGCTTTCCAAAGGGGTCTGAAAACTAAAGCAGTTGGTAAATTCTTACTATACTAGGAAGAAGCAAACATCTTCCTCCTATGGAAACTGCATATATACTATTTTAAATTGTCTCCTATTTATCTGAAGTTGATAGTTAACATTGTACAGAGCCTATGAAATGATGGCTTTATCTTTTCTTTAAACAAAAACTCAAACAGTTAAACAGCTTTTCATTATTGGACAGAATTTCTAGCAACAAAACCAAGGAAAAAAATATTTCATAGGGATAACAAGGGAGAGACAAAATTTACCAAAACTCAGATTAAGTTAAATTAGGAGACCATTCAGTGAGCCCACATTTTAAATAGAAGAAGAAGAAAGAGGGGAAGGAAAGGAAGGAGGGAGAGGAGGAGAAAATGAGAACATTCAGAAAACATCCATAGCTCTCCACATGTAATGTTAGGGTAAGAGTTGGCAGACCAGGAGATAACAGAATCAGAAAAAGGGAGTCTGGGATTTCAGGTTTCCTAAATACAGTGGCTGCTCCACAACTTTGGAAATGGGGGAATCTAAGGTATTCCTGTATCACACTTTTTAAACAATATATATGAGCATCAACTATATACATCAAAGACTGCGGAGAGAACGGCAGTTGGAGGTCTCTTCCCCACCTAACGACGTGAGCAGGTCTGAACACAACTGAGACCAAATGGAGCCTGCAGGCGCTGCGTCCCATAAGCCGTCCTTCAACCCTGCACAGTGAAGGATGAGAAGATGCAGAACTGTGTATTGACGAGTTGAGTATTCCAGAGTCATTTTATGAAATAAGACAAGAGAAAAGTTTCTGAAACACGTTCTTGGGAAGATGAAAACAGAGCAGGTCAGGTCACGGTCAGTGCCTAGTGAACAGACACGGGACATCCCCATCCTAAGTGGCTATAACAGAGGAGTTGGCCTGAAAACCAGTAAGTCCACTTTATGAGTATTCACACACAAACACCGTAACCAAAACTATGGGAACAAAAATGTCTATGAGACTTTTTGGCGGTAGGAGGGGAATTAAGTATACTGTTTAGATCGGGACTAGATGAAAATCAAAGTGTTCTCCTGCCTCAATGGGAAAGGTTTCAAACTAAATTGGTAACTTAAAAACAAAGATTTTTACATTAGATAGATAACTCTTGATAAAAAATTAAATAACCTTCTAACAAATGTATGTTTTAAAAAATTATCAGCATGTACAAACTTTTTATTTGTCCTAAATTAATGACTACTTGGAAGGCAGGTACAAAAAGTACCCATGAGCCCTGGCTGGTGTGGCTCAGTGGATTGAGTGCAGGCCTTCAAAGAAAAGGGTTGCCGGTTTGATTCCCAGTCAGGGCACATGCCTGGGTTGTTGGCTGGGTCCCCAGTAAGGGGAACGTGAGAAGAAACCACACATTGATGTTTCTTTCCCTCTCTTTCTCCTTCCCTTCCCCTCTCACTAAAAATAAATAAATAAAATCTTAAGAAAAAAGTATCCATGAAAACCTCATAGATACTTGCCATTCATAAAACATTTTGAAAATAAAAATGAAAACTATTAAAAGTCATGGTTGTCTGGCAGTGCCACTGCCAGGCAGCAGAACCAAGGCACAGTGCCTGGCCACCTCCACTCGCACCCCCAGAGCGAGCAGCGGGTCCCAGAAGGATCTGTAGCAGTGAGTGCTGGGCCACAGAGGACATTTTCTGCAGCCCTGAGCAGTAGACTAAGAGAGCTGTTTCCCCCCAGTGGCAGAGGCAAGCTGCAGTTCATCCCAGTGACAGTGGGGATACAGGTTGGAGAGGCAACAGTGGTCCGGCGGTCACCATTCGTGGGAAGAGACAAAGCCATAGAAGCACTGCGCAGCCTCTCCGAGCTCATTCTGCTGCCAACCATTTGGGCTGCTTCTGGTTTAGGGGGTGGCGCTGGGGTTGCATGACTCAGAACCCCGTTGCTCAGCATCTTCCCCCGCGGCAGTGGTGCTTTGAGACTGAGGCGACCTGCTTACAGAGGAGACTTCCATTTCCCCAGGGAGTACAGGGCATCATCTTCCACTACCCTGTAGAGATCCTAGAAGCCAGAGCACTGAAGGAGAAACTAAAAAATTGTTCTTTAGCAACAACAACTTGAAAATGAAAACAAGACTTCCTATCAATCCATTAGAGAACTGTCACCCTTAAAAAAATAATTTCATTTCCATAGGTGCCTAGACAGAGAAGGAATCCATCAAATACCATCAATAGCCAAGGTAATGAGGTAGCTCAGGAATAAAATAAAAAATCCCCAATAAACAAACTTAAAGCTATGGAAATATGTGGTTTAAATAGCAGAGAATTCAAGATTGCAGTTCTGAAGAAACTCAACGAGATACAAAAATCACAGATGGGCAGTTTAACGAACTCAGAAATAAAATCAATGAAAAAAAGTGAAAACAGCCATATATGAGAAATACCATACTCAATGGTGAAAAACTGAAAGCTTTTCCTCTAAGATAAGGAATGAGGCAAAGATGCTCACTCTCACCACTGTTATTCAACACAGTGCAGAGCAATCAGGCAAGAGACAGAAATAAGAAGTCATCGAACTGGAAATGAAGAAATAAAAGTGTCACTATTTGCAGAAGACATGATTCTTTATACAGACAATCATAAAGGCTACACACACACACACACACACACACACACACACACTATTAGAAACCATAAACAAATACAGTAAAGTTGCAGGATACAAAATCAATTTCTAAAAGTCCATTGCATTCTTATATATTATACTAATGACGACATTTCAGAAAAAGAAATAAATAATTCCTTTTGAAATTGCAACAAAAAGAATAAAATCTTTAGGAAAAACATAACAAAGGATGTGAAAAACCTATACATTGAAAACTATAAGACATTTTTAAAAGAAATTGACAAGATTAAAAAAATAGAAAGAGATTCTGTATTCATGGGTTGGTAGAGTTAACAGTTAAATGGCCATATTAACCAAAGCAATATACAGACATGATGAAATCTGAATCAAAATCCCAATGGCACTTTCTGAGGAAATAGCACAAAAACTCTGAATAGCCAAAGCAAGAGGACCGCATGCCCTGGCTTCAAATTATACTAAAAAGCAACAATAATCAAAACAGTATAATATTTGCAGAAAAACAGACAAAGACCAATGGAACATTTAAAATATATATCAACAAATACTAAAACCAAGGATTTACTAAGACAAGGATGCCACAAGAAAAGAAAATTACAGGTAAATATTCCTGATAAGCATAGATGGAAAAATCTTCAACAAATTATTAGTAAACCAAATTCAACAATACATTAAAAGGATCATACACTGTGGTCAAGTAGGATTTATTCCAAGGATACAAAGCTGGTTCAACATCTGTAAATCAGTCGATGTGTTAGACCACCTTAACAAAAAAACAACAAAAATTATATGATCATGCCAATAGCTGCAGAAAAAGCATTTGACAAAATTCAACACCTATTTATAATAAAAATTCTCAACAAAGCTGGTATAGAGGGAATGTACCTCAGAATAATGAAGGCCATACATGACAAGCCCATACCTAACATCATACTCAGTGGTAAAAAGCTGGAAGATATTTTTCTAAGATCAGAAACACGACAAGGATACCTGCTCTTATCATCTATATTCTACATAGTATTGGAAGTCCTTGCCACAGAAAGTAGGCAAGAAAAAGAAATAAAAGACATGCAAGTTGGAAAGTGAGAAGTAAAACTCATTATTTGTAGATGACATAA